>JBBYHK010000020.1:3897119-3908524 GCA_038382065.1 Adansonia grandidieri | reverse complement strand
TCTCAATTAAATTAAAAAATTGGCCTATTTCGGTAAATAATCTGATTTTGGCTTATTTTCGTAAATAAAAAAAATTTTATATTATTTATATAAAATCGCCTTCTAAATTTATTAAAATAAACTTTAAGAAAACATTAATTTGGGGATAATCATGAGAGACAATGCTAGCCAATTATTTTATAACAATAGAGAGTTGATTTTAAAGAATTTAATTTTAAGTAGAATAATGTGGGACAAGTCTATGATCATTTACATATAATATTAAAAATATAAATAAATAAATAAATCCTATGAGGTTAGTTACTAGTTGATAAGCAAAGGAATTAATTTTCTTATCAATTAAAATTCTTTGTGAAAAACATCGAGAATAGAAAAAATTATTACACCAAGTTTATATAGGAAAAATGTGCCTTCAAATTTCTTGAAAAGAATTAAATTTAAGCAAATTCTAAAGATATGGCTAATTGTATTAAAAAACATAGGAAAGATAAATTTTCATTTTAGTACTCTATATATTAAGGAAATTTAGTTTTAGAGAAATGAATACTATTGAGGGATAATGTTTTTTTATTGAGACAAAGATAGATTCTTTTTTTTTTTTTTTTGCCATAAGAATTAGTAGATCTTAGGTAACCAAAAATATATTCATTTGTAAAGATTGAGCTTCACCAGAATTTCTAGATGGCTTTTGAACATCAAGATAAAGATTGTGATAAAGTACCAATTCCACCCTTCATTGCCCTTGCTTTGCTTATAGCATTTTCATTTGTACCTTTTTTCAAATATATATATATATTATTGGAAAATGTATAATCTACATCATTTATAACATTACATTAAAGTCACTCAAGTAGTGTACTTAATTAATGTAATTACTTTTAAAAAAATATGATCCAGTTGATTTGAATTTAAATATCAAATCTATAAGTTTCCCTTATTTCCAAATTGCATATTCTTTTGCATTAAAAAAAAAAGTTGAGTCATTAGCTCACTGAGCACTACCATGCTATTAACAGGCTTATGAAAATTGTTGAGTTTGAGAGGATTTAGATGAATTGTTCATGGCTATGTTCCAAAGGAATTCGTGTATGATATTAATATCATTATATTTGTTTAAACTTAATCTAATTTTGAAATATAGGTTTCAAATTTTTTCAAAATTTTTTATTTATAAATAAATATCTCAAATCTGTTTAAGATCGTCATATTATTTTTTTTAAAAAAAATTTAAAAACCATTTTATTAATAATTTTTTCTTATTTATTAAGTTCTTAAACATGGACAACATAATATATATTTTTAATGTCTATAATATAATGTTATATACATTGAATCTTTATATGATATAAATTACATGATATACTTAAAAATAAAAATAGTATATTATGTGATTGAAAAGTAAGTCAAATCAAACTCGACCTTTGAATGTTGAAGTTAAAGTATGATCTAATTTTTAAACGGGTAATTTTTTTGCTCAAACTCATTTTTCGGATCTAATATTTTTATCCAAGCGTTCTCAAATATTGTGTAAACCTATCTCATCCTTCAACATGTATAATTTGGCTGCCAATTAAACCTTTTATGTTTTGTTTTTTTCATCCTTAGTGAAAAAGAGAGAAGAGAAGAAAATCACAAAATCAACTAAATCTCCAAAAATCACAAAAATAGCAACAACGTATCATCAAAATCTGAAAACAAAAAAAGTAACTAAAAATCTACAATAAAAAATCACTTATTTATTATATATTATAAAGAATAAATTATATAATTATATTAGTTAATTATAACATAAATGTTAAAATTGATTTTAATTTCTATGTTTATATGTTGTTTCAATAAATTTTATATTTTATAAAAATATTTTATTTCATACTGTTATTTTATAATGTCAAAAAAAAAATAAAACATATAATATAGTTAATTCAATTAAATAAGATTAAAAAACGCATTCAAAATATTTACGTATTTATAAAAAAATATAATGCATGAAATCATATTCATGTTTAATTTTAATTTTTTGTATAATGTTGAGACATATACATGTTTACTATTAAACAAAATATTTAAATACTAATTTCATCTTTTATCTTTTATTTCATTTTATTAATGTAAACTCCTAGAAATATTAATTATCAGCTAAAAAGTATAAATACTTTTAAAAATTAAAAAGCATTAAAAAAATAAATTTACCCACAGCGAAAACTGCAAGCAAAGTTTATAATTTATGGTAATACTAATCTATCATATTACATTTATTGAATGCTCAATGCATTGTCAATTGTATTTTAAATGGAATGATATTTTGCAATCAATAAAGTATATATTTTATGAAAAATATCTTATATAATACTATTATTTTATTATTTCAAAAAAAGATCAAACATAAATATAATATAATTAATTAAATTAAATAATGAATTTGAAATGTTTACGTATTTATTAAAAAAAATGATATAATGCAAGTTTAATTTTATCTTTTAGTGTTACTTTTTTTTTTTGAAGAAAAAAGATTGGAAACTAAATAGAGACATATACATATTTATTATTAAAAAAAATTAATTACTAATTCCATCTTTTTATCTTATATTGCATTTTATTAAAAGTAAGTTCTTAAAAATATTAATTAATTATCAACTAAATAATATAAATACTTTTAAAAATTAAAAAGCATTAAAAAAATGAAATTTATCCACGGCGAAAAGTATGAGCAAAGTGTATAATTTATGGTAATGCTTAAAATACGTGCATCTATCTTATAATATTTATTTATTTTTTGATAATTATCATATAATATTTATTGAATGCTCAATGTGTTGTCAATGTATGTTAAATGGAATGATATTTTGGATTTAAAACTTCGATTTATATTATGTATATTTTTGGTAATAATGGTTTAATTATATATAATAATATATATGATTATGATTTTGATGAGGATATTAACAAATTGATTCGAAATCTCTATGATCGTAAATTTGAATGAAGAATAACTTTTTTATTAAATAAATTTTTTTTGTTAGATTCGATAATTTTGCACCCAATAAAAAAGCTTTAAACTAATATAACGCTTTTAATAAATACCAAAATTGTTTAAGATATAATACGTTTAAATATAATTAATACAATATATTCAACACGGTATTATATTTGTATATATAATTTTAAAATATTTAATAATTTATGTTAAATTTATAATTATATGATTAACATAAAAAATGCAAAAGATAATATGCATATTGTTAGGGTAAAAAACAAAGCAAAACCCAAAAATATTATGGATTTTTTTTTAAAAGAATAAAATAAAAGGCTAGGAAACGAGATAAAAGAAAAATGGCAGCAATGTAATATGGAAGGAAGAAAAGGGGTATATAAAGGAAGACGAAGTCGAAGGACTATAACGTAAGACCAGCCAGACTTGTAATCTAACTGTACATGCTTTGGAGTGGGGAATGGGTTGGTCTCTTCTCTCTCTCTCTCTCAAAATCTTTTTTTTTTTTTTTTGACTTTCCATAATCTTATTTGCAGCTTCCATTGTTGAATGAACTAACACCAAACACCAAACCAAAAGGAACCCTTCAGATAAATTCTCAGTTCTTTTCTTTCTTTCTTTCTTTCTTTCTTTCTTTTTTCCATTTTTTTCCTTGGGGTTTTAGGTAGTTTCCAAACCTTCGAAACTCTTTTGACAAATCTCACCAGTTTTGAAGCCTAACGCACCGTTGCTGCTTCCTACATTCTTTATCTTTCATGTTTTATCAACTTCTTTTCTTATGTAAGTTTTATCTAAATTAGTCCACATTGATTCCGTGTTGAAGGGTTCTTTTCTTTTATTGTCTTTTCAGTTTCTTTCTTGTATGTCCGTTCGGTTGCTTGGAAAGTTTTTAAGGGAAAGCAATGGGAAAATGAGTTATGAGATTTTCAGTTTTCAGGGGCTTTCCTTTCCAGCAACCACGTTTAGTTTTCTTCTTGTTTTTCCTTATAAAAGAAGGATCATCTTTCTCTCAGGAAAATTGCTGTACAGTGCCATTGAAGAGTTTGATAAAAGTACCCTTACTCAGTGCTGGATCATTCCGCAAAGGTAACATTTTATGTCACTCTGCCTCTGCAGTTTTTTAATACATACATATGTATTTGAATTTAATATGTGTTTTATATTTATTTTTTTATCTGCATGTATAAACATATATGGAAATTTTGGGATCTATATGCTTAGGATTGAATTTTGAACTTTCCTGTGTATTTAAGCAACCTTTTGTTTCTATTTTATTGGAGATAGCCAGTATCTGCATTGATGAACAAGTTTCCATATGGTTTAGAAGGCTTAGCTGGATCTTAGGCAATTTTCATTCCTTCTGTTTCCGCTTTTTTTGGGACTCCTTTTAAAGTTATTATCTGTTGAATAAATTCAAGTTATTTGCAATCAATTCCACGGCTATCATCATCGGTTCTTAGGTTAATGAAATAGTTTATAAGGATTAAAAACCGTCTCCTTATTGGAAATTCTTTTAGTCTTTTTAATTCAGACTTATTTTTTAAGGCAATTGAGGAAAATTAATCGACAAAAGTTCACTAAGAAGTGAAATATTATGTAAACCAAGAGAAGTATTGCAGTCAATTTATTGGGGAACCAGGTTAGAAAGATACAAAGTTCTCCAGGAGAACTCTAGAAAATGAAAAAAAATAAAAAAATCTAACTTTAAAATGCCAGGAATAATAACATTTCTGCCATTTTTTTCCTGTCTTTTTATTTTTTAGGTGAGTCCTTTATTATTAAAAATAAGGTGACCCCATGAATAGTCATATGCCCCTATTTTCTAATGTCATTTGCCTTTTTATTTAGGCATCTTCCTTTTGTTCGTAATAAGATGACAGAAAAGCGGATGAATGAGGAGTCAATGCTTGCCTGGCACTGCCGCGAAAATTGTATTAGAAGGAAAATACTTTTTTTTTTTCAAAAAAAAAAAATTCTTCTTTTTACTTTTCATTGTTTTGTTTTTGTTCGAGAAGATTTCAGTTTCATTGCAGACGATACCATTAAATTAGATAAGGATGAAGTAAATAATATGGTAAATTTTGGCAAATCTAGTTCATTTATCAATTTATTCGTCTTGTCCATATTCGAAAAACAGATAAGTGACTTAATAATCCTGCTGGATTCGAGCAAGTTAAACGGACGCGTTTTTAGTACATTACTGAAAGGAAATTAATTCGATTCCCTGATAGGTTAAAAGAATATCCGTCACAATAAATTCCCTGCATAGAGATTATCTGGACAATTAATTTGAAGAAATCAAGTAGAATGCAACTTGCATATAAAAGGCTATGCAGGGCATACATCAATGGGCCAGAGAGCTCGGCGGCGAGCAACATTAGGTATGCTATTCTTCATTAGTGTGCATTTCCCACTTATATTTGATCTTTTCACTTTCCATTTACTTTTCTTTTTAATCGTCCCTTCTTCTTCATCTTTCTTGAGTGGATCATAACATGAATGCATGTTTTTCTTCTTATATGAAGTCAGATGTGCCATTTTATTGGTCCAAAATAAATTTGGATGTCTAAGTTGGAACTGACAGCCCAACTTTTGAAGGGTTTGTTGCATTCTGCTTGAGTGATTCTTAGCCATCAGATATTTTGAAATCGCTTCATAGTATTTGTCTATGGTTAGTTTACTTCTTTGATATTTTGTAAACCACTATTTTTTCAGTCCCGTTTCATTTTGTTGCAACTTTATTGACATTAAAAATGCATATCCTGATTATTTGTTGAATAACAGTGTAATTTCATTCAGATGGCTTTAGTCTGTTTGCTTTTCATTCTTAGACTTCTTGTTTTCCTTTGCAGCAGTTTGACATACGTGCAATGTGCTTATTTGATTAGTGTTTCTGGAATTTTGATCTTTACATTGAACATGAAATTAGAAGCAGTACTGTTTTGAGGGTCTGCTGAAAACCTGCTTGTTAAATGTATACTTTCGAGGTAAAAGAATGAATTTTGATCTTTATGGTTCCCTTGCGGTTAGAGATAACGCTATGTTTTCTAAATGTGGAAACCACTTACTGTACATAAGATGTTGAGATAAAACTTAAAGAACTAAAAACCATTAAGGTTTAAGGCTAATTGTCCCAAAAAAAGGGTTTCTATGAATGAAGAAGTACCAATTTGTTAAATATTCAATGTTCTCCCTTAGTTTTGCTTTCTCTTTCTACTAGTTTGATCTTAGGCCCTCTTGGTATTTATAAATTTTAGGCATGCAGAATGCTCTAGTGACATAAAGTTCTTGTTTGGCCCTTGCTTTAGCTCCTTCCAGAATGATGTCAATTCTAGCGATTCTGCACTTGAAATTATCTTTTATTGCTTTGATGCATGCCAGTATATTAAACCTTCCTGTAGGCCTACTGTTTCATGGATTTTTTTAGATTTCTTGCTGGTTTCTTTTTGTTCTTGTTTCATCTAATTGTTTCCATTTTTTCTTTAAATTTGTTTTTTTAATGGTGGATCAAAATTTACCATGCCTTGGTTGAGATAAGGCCGTCATCTGGCCCAATGCTGGTCCCTGGTCTACCAGTTGAATTGGCTAGTCTGGCTTTTAAAACACTTACAATGTACATGCTCTGCTTCTGCTCAGTTAACTTGTTGGGATGTATATCAGCAAGAACCACAGAAGTTAATAGCACACTGTGAAATGTATAAAACAACTGTTAATCTTATGTTTAATGAACTCTTTCATTTAATGTTGACATATACTATGGAATGCTTGATAAGTCTTGGAAGTATATCTTGTTCAGCAGATTATCTTGAACACTAAGATTTGACTAGGTAGCTGTAACAAAAGTGGAACGTTTCTGATTATTAAGGGCATCTTCGATACTTTTCGGACTTTCTTATTTTCATTTTTAATGGCTAGCCATATATTGCACAATGTGATGAGTGTTCTTTTTCCATTTTCTTGCAGGTATTTGGTTTCCTTTAATTCAACACCCTTCTCTAAATCTCTTTTGTAGGAAGGGTTTCAGTTCATCAGTCATCAACGGCAAGAGATAAGTGTTGAGTGATGGTATCAAGATCCTGCATAAGCTTGTTGGACTTGGCTTCTGGGGACATGTTTAATTTGCCTCAAACTCCTAGAAAAATTCCACGGGTTATGACTGTTCCCGGAGTTATGTCTAAGGTAGAAGATAGCAGACGCAATGATGGAGATTTTGATGCTTTCTCTTCTGAATGCTGTGAAAAGAAAATTATCGTGGCAAATTTCCTTCCTTTACATGGTCAAAAAGATACTAAATCTGGTCAATGGTCCTTCAGTTTTGATGAGGATTCTCTTCTGTTACAAATGAAGGATGGCTTTTCATCTGGTACTGATGTTGTTTACGTGGGATCCTTAAAGGTTGATGTTGATTCAAGTGAACAAGATGAAGTTTCTCAGAGATTGTTTGAGGAATTTAATTGTGTGCCCACATTTCTTCCTCCTGAACTTCAGAAAAAGTTCTACCATGGGTTTTGTAAGCAACATTTATGGTCCCTTTTTCATTACATGCTACCCATGTGTCCAGATTATGGTAATCGCTTTGACAGGTTGCTTTGGCAAGCTTATCTTTCTGCTAATAAGATATTTGCAGATAAGGTCATGGAGGTAATAAATCCTGAAGAGGATTATGTGTGGGTTCATGATTATCACCTTATGGTTCTCCCAACCTTTCTGAGAAAACGTTTCCATCGAGTTAAGCTTGGCTTTTTCCTTCACAGCCCATTCCCGTCCTCAGAAATATACCGGACACTGCCAGTCAGGGATGAAATTTTGAAAGCACTGCTTAATGCAGACTTGGTTGGTTTTCATACATTTGACTATGCTCGCCACTTTCTCTCATGCTGCAGCAGAATGCTTGGCCTTGACTATGAATCCAAGAGAGGACACATTGGACTTGATTATTTTGGTCGCACAGTCTACATAAAAATTTTGCCTGTTGGGATTCACATGGGCCAACTCCAATCTGCGCTTGATCACCCATCTTCTTCTACTAAGGTCAAAGAAATTGTTGAGCAGTTCAATGGGAAAAAGCTTATTGTTGGTGTTGATGACATGGATATATTTAAAGGCATTAGTCTAAAGGTATCAGCTATGGAGCAGCTTTTACAACAGCATCCAGAGTTGCGAGGCAAAGTAGTCCTGGTTCAAATTGTAAATCCCGCAAGGAGCACTGGCAAAGATGTTCAGGAAGCAAAAAGGGAAACATACGAGAGTATTAAAAGGATAAATGATGTTTTTGGTTTTCCAGGATATGAGCCAGTGGTCCTGATTGATCGCCATGTTCCTTTCTACGAGAAGACCGCTTATTATGCTTTGGCAGAATGTTGCATTGTAAATGCAGTGAGGGATGGAATGAACCTAGTTCCATACAAGTACATTGTCTGTAGACAGGGGACTTCCAAAATGGATGAAGCTTTGCAGATTGCCTCTGGATCTCCTCGTACAAGCATGCTTGTTGTCTCAGAGTTTGTAGGTTGTTCACCATCCCTAAGTGGGGCACTCAGAGTTAATCCTTGGGACGTTGATGCTGTAGCTGATGCATTAAATATGGCCATCACAATGCCTGGCAGTGAGAAGCAATTACGGCATGAGAAGCACTATCGCTATGTTAGTTCTCATGATGTCGCTTATTGGGCCCGGAGTTTTATGCAAGATTTGGAGAGGTCATGCAAAGAGCATTACAACAAACTTTGTTGGGGCATCGGTTTTGGGCTGAGTTTCAGGATATTGGCCCTTTCTCCAAGTTTTAGAAAGCTTTCCATAGATCATGTCGTCTCTGCTCATAAAAGGACAAGCAGAAGGGCCATATTTTTGGATTATGATGGGACAATGGTGCCTCATGCTTCAATTACTAAAAGCCCCAGTCCGGAAGTTATATCGGTCCTGAATATTCTATGCAGCGACCCCAACAACAATGTCTTTATAGTTAGTGGTAGGGGACAAAACTCCCTGAGTGACTGGTTTGCTCAATGTGAGAATCTAGGTATAGCAGCTGAGCATGGATACTTCATAAGGTACATTTCAGTTATACGCTTGAAATCTAGCTTCGACAATGTATCCTTTATGAGAGATTCTGTTGTATAAATACAATGCAACTCTTTGCATTAAGTCTTTATGGTGCAGATTTACTTTTGCTTAATGTTTTTTGTTTTTTCCTTTCCTTTGTAGATGGAATAGGATGTCCGATTGGGAAACCATTCCCATTGCTGCAGATTTTGGTTGGAAAAGTGTTGCTGAACCAGTGATGAAATTGTATACAGAGGCAACTGATGGCTCTTATATAGAGTCCAAGGAGAGTGCCTTAGTATGGCACCATCAAGATGCTGACCCTGATTTTGGATGTTGTCAAGCAAAAGAACTGTTGGATCATCTCGAAAATGTCCTTGCCAATGAGCCCGTTGTTGTTAAAAGGGGCCAGCAAATTGTTGAAGTGAAGCCACAGGTATAAATGCATTTTGAGTCCCTTTTATTCACCCTAATCTTCTTTTATGGCTCAGCTTTTTTATTTCCCAACGGCCTAACATTAGCTATTTGATGTGCCAGGGAGTAACTAAAGGCTTTGTTGTAGAGAAAATTCTTTCCACCATGACAAGTAATGGGAAACCACCGGATTTTGTCTTGTGCATTGGTGATGATCGATCTGACGAAGACATGTTCGAAAGCATATCAAATACAGCTAATAACTCATCTCTCCCCGTCCCCCCAGAAATTTTTCCTTGCACTGTCGGCCAAAAACCAAGCAAAGCTAGGTATTATCTAGATGACACTGTTGACGTATTAACGTTACTTCAGGGCTTGGCTGCTGCTTCAAGCTCAAGGTCAAGGAGCAACACTGAGAGTGAAGTTTCTTTCGAAAGTTGTGTTTGAAACTTGAAGTATTTCGTTATTCATTGAATTAGAATGGGTTACAGATTTGCATGAATTGATATTGGTTTGGGTTACGATGGTTGAAATAGGTTTTTGCTATGAGTTGGATGGATGCACTTAAAGTTAGTTGCTGGTACAAGCATAGTTTCATTGTGGCTATTGGCAAATGGAAATATAGATGCTAGTGAACATGGTGAACTTTCAGTCTCTCTCTCTAGATAGTTTGATAGGTGGGTGTTGGTTGGTGTAAGCATTTCCAGATGCCGGACTTGATACTTCTCAGGTTAGATGCGTTGTCATAGGTAGTCCTTTTACTGACATGAGGGCATCATTTTATTCTGTGTACAAACAAATACAGGTTTTAGTCAATACATGAAAATGCATTCCGAAAATCAAATACATTGGGATTGGTCAATTCTGCAACTGCTCTTTCCCCTCTTTTATGATATAAGGATACTATGTTATTCTAACTGAGTGTCGGGTACAAATGTTTCTGACACAGGTGTGATTAATTTTTTTTTTTCGTATATTTTTTTTAAATTTATTTGAAGTTTCATCCAAGGCTTTGGTGGATACCTTATGTGGATATAAGAATACCATTGTCGAAAGAGCTGAAATACATTTAGCCTAGCTTTAGCAATTCGTGTATTCGTGTCATATTTGTATATTTTATTGTGTCATAATCATGTTTAAGATTTTTTACATTTATATCAATTTTGATACGTTTATAATTCATATTAAATAAATTTTAAAAATATATTTGTGTCGTGTCGTGTAGTATGTTTTGACTTTATACATGTCATATTTGTGTAATTCTATCAAATATTACCAGGTCTCGTAGACCTGAGCTATTTTATTCATTTGTTTGTTTTTATTTCAATAATGATGCTTTTATTTTGTTTGTTTTACACTTAGTGTTATTTATTTTATTATAATTTACTTTAATGGCAATTTACTTCCTTGTGTTTATGTTTCTTCCATTTCATTCTTTATCATTATTTACCATACTTCAAAAAATGTGTTTTATAAAAGTTTTTTTATTATTCTCCAATGCAAAAGATATTCATGATACTAGACTTACAAAATAATAATTGCTTTCAAAAAAATAATTAAGGTTACACTTGGAAACTTAAATTTTGATTTGGATTTGAATTTTAAAATTTTAAATTTGAATTTTATGATTTTCAAATTCATAAATTTAAAATTTTATATTTGGATAATTAAGATTTGGATTTAATTTAAAATGAAAATTTGTAAATGATAGAGTAGCGATTAAAAAGTGATTTTGTAAATTTTTACTTTTAAATAAAATTTTAAATTCTATATTTAAGCTGCTCAAAATTGATGTTGGATTTATCCAAATCCAAATCCAATTCTTTTATTTGACATCCAAATAATAAATTCAGATTTGTAAATCCAAATCCAAATTTTTTAATCCAAATCAATGCTTCCAAATGGACCATGAATTTATTCTAAATTTGTATTATTTATGTTATCATTCATTTCATTTGTG
>JBBYHK010000020.1:3877770-3894015 GCA_038382065.1 Adansonia grandidieri | reverse complement strand
TGGATCAATGGTGGACAAGTCAAAAATGCCCGGACTGTGAAAATGGCCTGCATGTATCGATACATTGCATAATGTATTGATACATTTGGTCTAAAAGCCTTGATGGTATCAATACAACGAACATCGTATCGATAAAATGATCATTGTATCGATACTATAAACCTTTGTATTGATACTATGAACCACTGTATAGATACATATTGATATGTATCGATACATTTCTTTACATAATGCATGTTTTGGTCTTGGCATGGCCTAGTATCGATACATGAGGTTTTGTATCGATACTGAGGCTTATGTATCGATACCTCTACATGTTGTATCGATAAAAATGGGGACATTTCAAATTTTTGGCACGTTGGAGCATTGTATCGATACGTGAGAGCCATGTATCGATACATTCAATAAATTATGAATTTTCTCATATCTTTTGTCCCTGGACACCTTGAACTACGTCATTTGATGTCATATCTTTGCATTTACCTTTGGTATGATTCTTAGGCCTCCTTGACCTCCTCAAAATACTTTTTCGTCGGGGGACAAATCGCCTCCTCTCACGTCCATGATCCAGATTGCAACAAATTAGCCCAGACAAAATAAGGTGTCTACAAGCATACCCTAAAAATGATCATGAAATAAAATGACAAAAGTGGGTGAGAATGTTCATCCATCATTGCCCTCATAACCATGGTATATAAGAGTAAAGGTGAGAAGTGTTTCCCTGAGTAACCCTATTGCTAAGGTTATTCTAGCAGCAGTCCAATATGGTTTGACATTGTTTGGCTTATAGGGTTCACTATATGGGTTTAAGTTGATGCCTAAGTTAGTATTCAAATTGTTCTTCTATTGGGTAAGAATAGCTGAGGCACCACGATCCTAGGACCATCTCGGGTTTGGTGGAATGGTTTTGATTCAGTGGATGTACTTCCTTATATAAATGTGGAGGGGTACTCATGAGAGACATATGTAATTTACACCTTGAAAGGTCTTACCATGCCTATGCAAAGGGTTACTCACGAAGATGGATGGCTCACTTCCTCCTAGTAACCTCACCATGGTGTTTGGTGGGAATCTAATGCACATGCAAGTGCATAGTTTGTGTCAGAGAAATAAGCAAACCTTTTGTTTTACTCCCATATTACCATTCTTATTCAAGAACGAAATAGTCCCTGACAATCATAGGATAAAAACCATAAAAGATTAAAAAAAGCTAGTGATGAAGGTCATAAGGGATTAAAACCAAATAATAAGGGAATTTGAAAAAGCCAAAAATCGAGCTGGTCGTAGGCTTAACTCTTTAATCTACTCCTTAGTGGAGTGGCTAAGCTGTCACCATGTACCACTTCTTCTTTTTCTCTTCGGATGATCTGAAGCGGGTGTGCATAACTTAAAATATTTTTGGTGGTGTGGTTGAGCCTTTAAGTTATCCCTTGGTTTGGATTTGGATTAGGCATGATAATGTGAAGGGGGAGAGATTGTCAAATGAATCACTTATCCAACTAGTCTTGGAAAGCTACCATGAAGTAACTATAAAATTAGAGTCACCATAGACCATTTCAGGCTAGGCATGATCGGATATCTATTGAAAACAATATCCTAAGTTACAAAACTTGAGGCATTGATTTCAGGGTCTACAAGGTCTAGAGATTCGTTAATTTGGTTCGACATTGCACATAAGGAAGGATTAGCACCTCCACAACGCTTGAAATCAGTACCAACTAACTATGTCTCACTTTGGTTTTGGCTTAATCGATTCCATTTGGTCATTATTTAGATATAATCCCTTTTAATGCATGAAATTTTATGACAAATGTAAATCCAGGTTTTGTAAGATAATTTGATATCACCTATGCGCCGTGAAAGTATGAGGAGCATAGGGATCTTTATGAAGATAATTTTTAGATTAAATTTTAAAAATTTGGATATGTCATATTAGGCATTGGAGAGATATTGACATGAAACATTGCCTTGTAAATTTTTTTTGAAAACAAATTTTAAATATGAATGCACGATAGTCACTATAAGAAGGAAATGTGTTAGTAAGAAGAAAATGATTATAATAACTTCGCAAATAGAAAATCACAAAAAGAAGGGGCGATCTAAATGTATCTCATAATTATCTTTGATTATTGAAGAATAACCGAGGGACAATTTGGAGATGTATTTGGATTTAGTGGTAATTTGAGGGATGAAAAAAGGTTTTAATTGAAACAATTCGGGTATCTGAAGGAGAGAAAATTTTTGGATTTTTAAGGTAAAAGCGAGGTTAGAGTATCCCTTTAGAGAAGTGGGGTTGGAGTATCCCTAAAGATAAAGTTAAGAAAATAATTAGGAACCTCAATTATATTTGAGAGAGAAAAATCAAGTTTTCGATAAAAAACAAGATTGGAGTATCCCCTCTGAGTCATGGGGTTGAAGTATCCCTAAGAATAGAAATATTTTATGATTTAAGGAAATAATTAAGGATTTCAAATAAATTCGAGAGAGAAAATTCAAGTTTTTAATGGAAAAATAGGGTTGAAGTATCTTCTTAGAATGTAGTTGGAGTATCCCTAAAGATGAAAATTTTTTATGATTTTAGAAAATAGTTAGCTTAAAAAATGTATTTTGAAAATAGGAAATCACAGATTTGAATAAAATATTTTTGGTCTTAAGCTTTGATCCAAGCCTAAAGGGTTTGCGTACTAAGGGAACCAATCGAATGCATTTGGAGACATTCGAACATCTCCATAAAGGTGCTCCAGAGACTGGGCTAAAAACAGGGGGTAGCATTTCACCATTTCTCTTCTCAAATTTATTTTGGGTTCATCTAAAGGCTTTAGGGGGTAAATGGGTTATCATTAGAAAGGTAAATGAGAACTAATATGAAAATATTTTAAAGTCCTAGAAAATCACCTTCTGGGTAGAATTAATTTTTGGAGCTAGGACTACTTCGACTTTGGCAGCATGTACAAGAGAAAGGGCATGATGGACTTTGAAGAATTGTTCCAGGCTCATCCAGAATCATTAAATCATAAACAATACCCTTTTGGAAAAGAATTTCACAAACTTTGTAGGAAAATATTTAAAAATTTTAGAGAAATCATCTAACAGGCCAAAATGGCCCAAACAAAACATAACACGTTGGTTCTAGGGATCCCAGACAACAAAGGTTTGAAAAATAAAAAATCCCTTATCTGGGATGATCTGAGGGCAAACAAGTGACTGTTGGAAAGGTATTTTGATGCCCTTTAAGGGAAAAATATAAGAAAATTAAAAAAAAATCATTTATGGCTTGAAAATAATTTTTCAAACTCAGACTATGGTGATACTAGAGCAAAAATGGGGGAGTTATTTAGTATTTTTGAGTTTTTCCAAGGACAGACTCGAATCTAGGACATCCGAACATCTGTAATAGAAAGGAACAAGAAACATGGGCGTCATGAGTTCATTCCACAATCCTAAAGTAGTTTGGGACAATGAAACAACCCGTTGACCATGTCACTACAGAGAGTATTGGACTCAAGATCAAGGCTTAATCTTTAACAAAAGAAAACATCATTTTTATTTTCCATGAATCCAAACCTCGAAGTTTAGTTTGTCCCCAAGATTGGAGGACCAAATCAATCAAAACATTAAATCTATGCTAGTCCTGATTATTTAAAGGTAGCATAGACTTAACCTGGGGTTTTTTGAAAAATCAGATTTTTTATAACAAACAAGCATGCATTTTGACAAATAAGTCATGAATAAAATACAGCATGCACGAAGATAAACAAATATTACACATGCAAACACACGAAGATGACATTTTGACATGGCAAAAGTAATAAAATGTAAGGAGATGACAAATAAGATGCATGAAAGTGTAAGGAGATGACAAATAAGATGCATGAAAGTGACATAAACATATTTAAGTGAAGAAAAGCATGCTCTTAAAATACTAGGAAATGTATGAACATACTCAATGCATGTTAGGAAGAACATTCAAGCATGTGAAAATAGATGAAATATGATAGAAAATGCATGAATAAGAGACTGTTTTGCTGACTGAATGAAAGAGTATAAGTTTGGCCAAACAAGCAACATCAAGGCATTAAAAGAACATCAAAATCCTAAGACTACCACAACCAAGGCAACAATAATGCGTAAGAGTCCTATGATGGTCATGGCAGCATAAATGGTTCACAAAAATGATGCAAATGAGAAAAACAGAAAATATATGGAACAAGGTAAAGAAAATATACTAAAAAAGCTTGAACTTTCCTCTCTACTTGACACGGTGACTTTAAGCTTAGTTTCTTTCCTTTCTTTGCTATTATTTAGCAAGAGCAGGATGAAAAGAAGAAGCTTTCTGATAATATTGTTGATAGTGGGGTGCTTCAAGGATGAAAGTATGTGAAAGGTTGATTTTTTTAGAGGTTTGTTAGTGGTGGTTTAGGGAACAATGAGAATGAAGTATGGAGGTCAATGGAACAGTGTCTTAATAGAGTTTCAGGGCTGAAGATTGCTGGGAGATTTTTTTTTAGAGGTGGCTGGAGGAGTATGTGTGTCTTTTCTACTGAGCCAATTTTTTTCTTGTTAAATCCAAGAGTTAGCCAATGCTTTTGGGAAACAAAGCAAGGGTATTTTTGATCTTTTATTTAAGTAATAAGGGATATCCCCAGCTACTTTGCTCAATTGGCCTTTTTCCCATTAGTTTTGCCATGTAGAGTGGTGGGGCGGAAAGGCTATAACAGCCTACAACAAGAAATATGCTTGACATGCCCTCTTACAACCATATATTTCATGAAAATGACCTTTTTCATTAACTATTTGGGCTTTAAAATTTTGTTTAAATCCAATCATGAGCCCATAACTAAGGCTTGGTATGAATTATGATGATTTTTGCAAAATCATGTATGAATTGGATACTCGAAGGCTAAAAAGTGGCTTGGACTAGGTAAAAATGCCTTGGTGTATCGATACAAAACATTCTGTATTAACACACAAGGTAACTTTTACGCATGAGCATCGATACAATGAGGTGTGTATCGATACTAAAAGAAAAAAATTATTTCCAGTCTTGAGACTTAAAGGCCTATATCGATACTTTATGGATTTGTATCGGTACTCATGCTTGTGTATCAATATATTTTGTCAAAAATCACAACTTTAGCTACTACCAAGGTCTGTATCGATACCAAAATGCCAAGTATCAATACCACACCTTAGGTATCGATACCAAACCTTTTGTATCGATACTACATGTGAAAATTCAAATTTTTGGCAACATAAAGGCCTCATATCAATACACTAATATAACTTGCACATACTTAGGCTCTTTGAATACCTTACCTTGGTCACAAACAGTGGGAAATTACATGTGTACTCATCTGAATGAATCTGGTGACACCATGAATAGTGACTTTTGATGCCTCATTTCTACATTTTTCTTTAATATGACCCATAGGCATTTTAGACCTTCCTAAAAAAATTTTTTAGCCTAGTACTGTGTCACCTAATAGTGTCCAGCGACATGGCACTCGGCAATTATCCATAGTTTTTTTTTTTATTTTATGATTCTATCATCTTTCAATTAAGTACCGGGATGCCAAAAGTTGGCCTAAACAAAATGAGGTGTCTACATTAGGACTTATCAGAAAAAAAGATTCAAACGAAATTAGATGTCTACAAAAACGTAAACGCTAATTGTGCATATTACCAACACTGATGTGCTGACAATCATGTGTAATATATAGATGACCATAAACTAAATATACAAATGCTCATAACTGGATACACAGATGACTAAAACTGATTGTACCCTAAACCATATGATCCTAGATCGTATCAAATAAGTAAATACTAATTATGCACATTACCAACACTGATGCAATGACAATCATGTGTAATATACATATGATCATAATGGAATGTATAGATGATCAAACTGAATATATAGATGACCATAACTGAATGTACAGATACCCATAATTGAATGAATAGGTGACTAAAACTGATATATTTAATTCGAATATATATATATACATTGATATATGTTCCAATATGTGGATGGTCAATTCTTATACGAGGGGAACCAAACCCAAATATAAATTAAAAATACTATTTAAAAATAATAAAAGATTAAAAATATTTTATATTAAATGTTAAATAAATATTTAAAAATAAAAAATAAAAATATTTTATATTATTTTTAAATAATAATTTGGGTTTTAATATAAAATATTTTAATTTTTATTATTTTATAAATAGTAATTCAAAATTTAGTATAAAAATTTTTTATTTTTATTATTTTTATGTAATAATTCAAGATTTAATATAAAATATTTTTTATTTTTATATAATAATTTTAGATTTAATATAAAATATTTTTTATTTTTATTATTTTTTAAATAATAATTTAAAATTTAATATAAAATATTTTTATTTTATATATAATAATTTGAGATGTAATATAAAATCTTTTTAATTTTTTATTATTTTAAATAATATTTTGAGTATAAATTTATATATTATACATATTATATATATTATATAATAGAGGAGGTGTCGATTCTCTTACCAAGGGAAGCAACCCCACACTATAACTACTATTTCTTGTAGGAAAAGCTAAAAAGTAATAAAATAAGTGTAAAGTCTCCTTATTAATAATTCTAAATAATTGTTATTCCATTAACTATAATTAATTTTCCCGCTTTCACCCTTTTGTCAATAATTTAAAGTTCATTTCCCTTTTTTAGAATTTTTCCATCTATAAGGGTTATTGGTAATTTTTTTTATAAAGGTGGGTAGTTTTTTAATTTAAAAAGTGTACCAAAATACCGTTGATATTATATTTATTTGTTTATTATTATTTTAATTATATTTTAAGGTGTTTTACTAAAAGTTGTGACTGAATTAACTTGTGACACCAAACTTAGTCACTCCTTTTATATTAGTCAAGATATCTACATTATATAAATTTATTCTATCTACTCTGACTTAAAATATGAGTCTCATATTTTATTCAAGTTCATTCTTATTTATAAATGAGTAACTTATACATAGTCATATTATTTTTTCAGAGTTTAATTATATTAAGATGATCTTAAAAATCACTTTTTAAGCACTATTAATTAAATGTCACTTAATATTTCTTTTTAAAAAATTGATTAATATCATACTTTCTTTAGCACTATATCAATTTTTCTTAACATTTTAATCCAAGATACCATAAACATTTAGTGTTAATTAATTAAATAAATAAGTAGAAGCCAATAAGGGGATTTAAAACACATACAAAAGTATTGCTTTTTCTCTTCTTCCTTTAGAATTTCTTCCTCCCATGTTTTTATAAGTAATCTAAAGATTTCTTTATTTGTCTTATTTCATTTTTTTTTGTTTATAAAAATCTTATTTTATCTAAAAATTTGGCACACTTAATTATTTCTATCATGTGTGGTTAAAAAACTATCTTTACTACTAAGAGTTATTTGGTGTTAGTGAGTCTGTACATTGTTTAGGCTTAATTAAAAAAAAGACCCCTGAATTATACCCTTCTTCTCAATAGGTATTTTATGAATTTTCATTCCTCTTTGATACTTATAGTATAATTTCATTAAACATTTTGGTACTTCCACCTAACAACAAAGTTAATGATAACGTAACAAATAACAACCAATTAGATTTTGACACATGGCAATGTTAGTGGCATGTGACCCAATATTATTGGTTAAAAAAAGTTAAAACATTACTTTTTTAGTAGTTTTAGTATTTTGGGGTAAACTGAGTAACAGAATATAGTATAAGTACCAAACTATAAACAAAAAATTATAAAGTACTTAAGTAAGAAAAATGATATAGTTCAGGGGCTAATTTTATAATTAAGCCTATTATTTATGACTAATTAAAAATATATAAAGTGGCATGTTTTAAATGGCTTTGGCCAATAAAGGCTAAATCCATCAACAGTAAATCAAATTAGCTTGAAAAGGAGGAAACTACCTAAAATTAGGTTGCAAGTCACGCTAGATTCGTCTTACTTTTAGGGTGATATGGCCCAATTTTTGGTTGACCCAACTTACTTACACCAAGTTCGACCTCTTTTGCTTAGATTCGGCCAATAATTGGCCAAAATAGCCTAAAATAAAAGAGAACCGGACGTGATGCAGAGGGGAAAGAGGAGAGAGAAAATGGAAAAAAAGAAAAAAAATGCTACTTTTATTTTTAAAATTAAAATAATAATTTTTTGTTAATACATATGACATCATTATTTTATTAGTTTTTTAAAAAGTTAGTGTTTAAGGTTATTTTAGTTTTATTTTTTAGTTTATATTAATTTATTTTATTAATTATTTTTATTTTATTTTTAAGTAATGTATTTAAGAAGTTGATTCATACGTTGACTCGTGAGTTGATTTAAGTTTTGTACTAAATTCGCTCAAGAAAAATTTTTAAAGATAAAAAAAACTTAAGGGTAACGACTATAAGGCACATGTCAAGCTCCTTTTGTTGACAGCAAGCTTTCTTTTTAAAATGTTTATAGTTTTAGTTGTTTTTAGTTTATATTAATTTATTTTAGTAATTATTTTTATTTTATTTTAGATGATATATTTAAAAAGGTTATTTTATATATTGACTCGTAAGTCAATTTAGGATCCATAACCAACTTGCTTTGAAAAAAGTAAAAAACTCGCTGCTAACTAGTGTGAGAAAGGTGATCCAACAAAAGAATTAAATATAAACCATAATATTATTTTAGTTATTTTTTATTTTTATTTGAATAATTAAATATGCTAAATAAAATATAAACAATGGGTCAGTAGTTCATTAATTTAATGTGAAAGAACGAAGTTGGTGCTAACTAGTGTGAGAGCAATGAGTGAATAAAATAAAAACCACAATTTTATTCCTTTATTTTTCATTTATATTTTTTTATCTCCTATAAATAAAAATATACTCTATAAAATAAAATCTAAATATTTTAAAAAATGCACATAAATAAAACTTGAAAATATTTTGCGTTGCACAATTTATAAATTAGCAATTACCATACATTTAATTTTCATAATTAATATAATATATTTATAATTAATATTAATATTGTTAAAATTTAGAAATAAATTATTTAAATAAATTATTATCAAAAATTTTAATTTTAAACTTATTTATTATTAACTAAAATTTTATAATAAAATAAAAAAATCCATCAAGGCTTGATTTTAGATATTATTAGTATATAACTCAATGAACCAAAAAGCTTTAGAAGTGCAGCGACACAATAATTGTTCATGGGTAGGGTATCCTGTTCACTCTAACAATGTCAATTTGGTCAAGTTTAGGTAAAATTTTCAGTAATTCAAGTCACTTTGTTTTGAATTATTATTTTTATAATAAAAATTATTTTATTTAAATTTTAATTATAAATATTGATATAAAATATTTTTTAATTTTTAATATAATATTAAATAATAAAATCGATTTTTGAATCGATCTAAGGTTACTCGACCCAAGCTTGGACAAAGAATAAAAAAAATTTGGAACCATGAAACAACCTGGCTTGGCCATTTACACCTCTAAGCAACACTTGATTCTAGGAATAATTGACAGATAATTACTTTGATTTTTGGACTTTTTTAAAACAAGTTTGCTTTTTGATTTTGAGTAAGAAAAGGTTGTTTTAAAAACTTTAGGCGTTTCGTTAGACATAAAAGTTTTTGGCGCCTTGTTTTTTTTTGTAAGTATTTCGATTAAAGAGATTAGCGTTTTATAATAATTTAAAAAATATTGTTAATTTTAAATATTTTATGAAGTAATCAATATTTTTAAAATTTAATTAACTAAAACAATTTTTAATCTTTAGTTTGTTTAAAGAAAAAGAAACATACAAGAGAAAAAAAAGAAAATTATGTTTAAAAAAGTGATTATAAATATAAAATGTTAGAAATATTTTTCAAACAGGTGAAAAGAATAAATAATTAATTGATTGATTTATTGATTGAATAATTAATTGGAAACTTGCACATAAGAAGCTATACAATAGATTTGGTTATGTTCTAAACAAAGGAAATTATTTAAGGATCAATTGGAGAAGTATTACATATGACTTAGATCTATCAGTTAGGCAAGTTGAGTTAATTTTAGGTCAGGTTAAGCTTTTAATGGATTCGAATACCATTTATGGGATTCATATCTTATTAGTTTTAGAATAAAAAATAAGCTTCTGATGTATATTACACAGAGGGATTCGTATACCCATATAAAGGGCTTTGAATACCAAGTTTGGAAAGAGATTTTTTAGAATTAATGAAGAGAGATCTAAATCCTTGGGTCGAGGATTCAAATCCTCTAGTTCAAATTTTCACAGATTCACTTGTAATGGGTAGTTTTGATTCAACTTCATTCATACATTTTCAAAAGTTTCTCTTTCACTTATGAAAGGTTGCCAACGGCATCTATTGAATACCAAAAGTTGGAAAATAGATGAAAAAAAAGTTGATTAGATTAGACAATACAACTAAAGAGTTATAACTTTTAATTAAATCTCTATAAATAGATATTAAAATTTTTCAACAGAAATAACAAAGAAATATATGAAGAAAAACCACAACTCAGAATTATTCTTTCTTTCCTATCATTCTCAATTAAGCATGTATCTTAGACTTTCTTTACTGCAAAAAACTAAGTATAAGAAAGATAATTTTGTTGCTCATTAAAGAGTGTTTAGTTTTTAATGGTTTGATTTCACTACCGTAAAAGTAATTTTCAAGCATAGACTTTAATTGTATCATATGGCAATTCAACAAACTCTCTTGCATACCATATATAGTGTGGGCGAAATATGCCTAAAGGAGGGTAACATTTGGAGCACGCCTTGAAGCCTTATTTTTGACTTTCCATTTTTACACCTAGTAGTTTCCTCAGAAAATTTTCTCCAACATGATATTTGTTATTTTGATTTTTCTTTGCTACTATTTTATTTCTAAAAAATATTTTTAACTAAATTAATAATATGAAATAATTGTAAATATGATAAAATAAAAAATTATTAATATATTTAAAAAAGTCTTACAAAAGAATAAAGCGCTACTGCCTACAACTGTTTAATTGAGTGACAAAAAAAAAGAAATTATGAGATATACACATATGTTTTGATTCAAGTCCTAACAATCCACTCTCATTTTTAATATAAAAAATTGAGCCATTCCCAATATTTTATTATTATTTACTAGATACTGTTACACCAAGAACGTGGGTAAAAAATAGATAAAAGAAAAAAGGAGAAAAATAAGAAGTTAACAAATAATAGGTAGTTTTATAAATGAGATAAACGCGAATTTTAAAAACAAAATTAATTAAAAATACCTTAACTTTCATACTAAATAATATTTATACCTATCATTTTTTATGTTCAATAATAAAATGCTTGAATAAATTTGGTGTTACAAGTTAAGTGACATCATTCAGCCAAGTAAAATACTAAAAAACCACCAAATTATAAGTTAAATATTAGTATAATAAAGGTATTTATATCTTTCAATTTTTATAAATTTTTTTAAAAAAATTACCCATGCCCTTAAAAATTATCCAACTTTCTTAAAAACTTCCCATTTTTCTAAAAATGTTTTTCACTTTTCTTATAAAAACTATCCATATGTAATCTTTTCAAAGTATAGATATTTTTTACCCCCACAGTGGATATGCATCTACTATTATAAAAGGACTGACTAAGTTGTCATAAGTTAAATGACATCAACTTACTTAGTGAATTTACAAAAAAAAATAATAATTCAAATAAATTTATGATAAATATAAAACTAAAGATATATGTATCTTTTAATGTCATGTAATTGATGTAAATTATTAATAAAAGATGCATTTTTTTAACTTTTAACTCAACCGTCATGTATTATTGTTCATGATTTTTTATTTTAAATAAAAAATTTTACATGCATTTACGTGTATCATAAAATCTAATATATCTAGTTGAATTAAGTTTTCTTTGTCAATTCTTTGACCAGTTGATATTACTTAATTCATCACATCAAATTCATTAATAAATATTTGTATTATTATTTAAACTCTTGACTAAATGTGATGTAATCAATCATTAATATTTTTCAAGTCAATTAGATAAATTGAAAAATAAAAACATATCAAGTTATTATCAAAAAATTTAAATTAAAGATATATAACTTTATTTACTTTTAAAAGAAAAACCAAAACTGTCTAATTTATTTAATTATTAATGCTTCTTTTCAAAACTTAATTTTTTTTTTTCACACAATCTGAGTGAGTCATATTGTAGTTGTCAATAGCATAATAGATCAAATATAATTGTTAAAATCCATTCCATCTCCGGCCCAATCCAATCGGTCCAAAAAAGAGAAAGCCGACCGGCATTTCCAAAATTCTCACGAAATTCTATTCCCGCGTTTCGGAAATGGAAGCGGACCACCCCTGGGAAGCTCTAAACCTCGACGACTCCGACTTCCCGTCCCTTCTCCGCCCTTGCAATGGAAAACCCCAAGGCTCTCCCCCACCCATCTCTCTCCTCTCCCAACCAACCCATTCACTAACTTCACTCTCAAACTCTCCGGTGCCGTCTTCCTCCAACCTCATTCCGGGCCCTGCCGGAGCCGTTCAAGCCGCAATGCTTCGAAAACTTCAGAAAAAAAACAATCCCTTGTGCATTGGCGAAGAGTCCCTTCCTACCCAGGAGTATATTAGGAGGGCCGTTGAGGATCCTGGCGCCGGCGACGATGATTTCTCGCGCGACCCCTGGCTTTTCGCCGTTGAATTTATTCGCCGTGAAGGTTTTTTTCCCTACTTTTTGTTTCTTTGTGTTAAAATTAAGGATGCAATTTAATGATTTGTTCCTTTACAGTCAAATTATGGTTATGCTTTTTAATATATAGCAATTATTGAGAAAATAAAAAGGAAGTAGCAAAACTAGTAAGACAAATGCTGCTGTAACTTCTTAAGCTGCTTAGATTTTGGCGTTTCTTGGTGGTTTGTTTTATGAAAGGTTTGACGGATGATGGAGGGACAATTGGTACTCCCTTGAGTTGGATCAAAACTGAACCTAAATTGGGCAATAGAAAAGTAGCTCAGGTATGCCCCCCCCCCCCCTTTTTTTCGAATTAAAGACAGCTTCCGGACTCCGGAGTTCGCCATGTATATTGCTTTCTAAGTTTCCAAAGTACTATTTTTTTTTCATTTAATACAATCGTTTTTCTCACTTCCTAATTTGATATTCAACTAGGTTGTTGCCATGATCAAATCTTGTACCCCAAATGGTCTTGGTGATCTTATGGTGACTCTCAAGGTAACTCTATGATTATGCTTGTAACGCATTCTTAATTTTCTTTTTTATGTCCATGCTCCATATTTTAACAACATTTGATGTGCCCATGATTTGATTTCAGGATCCTACTGGTACAATCGATGCTAGCATACATGGCAAAGTCCTAGTAGAAGGAGGCTTTGGAAATGACATAACGGTTGGCACGGTTTTGATACTGCAGAAGGTTTTTCATTGTTTTTGGGCAAATATTAGCATAATTTAGGATACAAATGGTGAATGCTTGTAGAATGTGGTGTTATCTAATTTATATCTTATAATTAGATCTAGGGCTATATTGTAATTTACATGGTTTCTACTGGGCGACCTTCATGACTGTAGAACTTCATGTGTGAGATTTGAGTCTGCAATGTTGTCATTTGTATCAAGACTTTGATTGAAGCTCTGATGCTGGCAGGTTTCAGTTTTCTCACCTTCGCGTTCTGCACGTTATCTCAATATAACGCTTAACAATGTTGTCAAGGTACATGTTTAAAACTAGCCAACTTCATAGTGAATGTTTAAACTCAATACTGATGTTACTGCCCTTAACTTTGTTCTAATAACACCTCTTTTTCCCATATTTTTCTAGCTACTTTCACCTGATTGAGAAAAGGGCATAGTGCTTTGCAAGGTTTCTTAATTCTTGAAAATTGAATGTACTTAGAAGGTTGGAAACTTTGTTTCCAGTTACTAAAGCAAAATATAGACTGGTAAGAATTCATTTAAGAATTCAAGGTCTTTAAAAAGTGCTGAATATAGGTACTTTAGGTAATCCCTGTCACATTGCATACTTATGAATTTTAATATCTGTATCTATACTAGCTGGTTTTAGAGCGCAGTTCACTCTGTGCTTATCCTAAGAAATCATGTCAATTAAGATGCCATATATTTGTGCAACACTTGATCGATAATACATGTGCACAACACCTGATCTCGGCTGCGCTAGCATTTTTTGTTTCAAAATCATGTAGAGGATGATTAGGTCATCTGAAATTTACTATTATAGATTGCTCGATGGGTACAAAGCATTATTCGTCAATTTGTACTGTCATATTATCAGATACATCTAATTGGCTGATTCTTGGTGTAACTTCACAGACTGTCATGACATAAAGTGGGCACTGAACTATTCAAAGAACATTGTGACCGAATTTCCAGCCTGTTACTTTTGTGTATAGTTTTCAAGTCATTACCTTGTTACATTTTTTTTTATTACAAATTAAAAATTCATGTTTATTGTAGTTGGTAAATCTTTAGGCCACAGCCATTTACATAACTGTTTATAATATGATATCTGGTCTTATTCATGACTGGGAATTTTTATATTATCATTGTTACATGTCAATTTTACCCTAAGGCATGGCTTTCACACAAATCTTTAAGCATAGAAATTAACTTGTTCTTCAAAGCTCTGAACTTGTTAAATAGAGTCCTCTTAAACATCTTAAACCTGATAAAAATTCTTTCTGAGTCTAATTTAGCATTAAAACAGACTCTAGATATTTAATTACTAGCTGATATAATTTATGAATTTTGCAGGCAATCTCAAAAAATACTACTGTGCCTCTGTCAGAACAGAATCCTGCATCAAGTGTCGAATCTACTGTTCACGGAATTGGTCGGTGACAGATTTCTTTGACAAATGTTTTCTCTGTTGTCTAACCGGAAAATTTTTGGTTTTTGTCCTACGTGAAGTACAATTGATCATTTCTTAGTTTTTCTTTTCCCTATTTAAGAGTAGGTTACATAAGGAAAAATTCATCATCTAGCTTAGATTTGGAACTTGACAAGGATGATATAATGCCCACTCCCAACACCTTTTATCCTTGGATGGACCACTAGGCCACTGGTTTTATCAGATTGTTCACATAGTAAATCTGAATGTCACTCTGACTGTTAAATCCACTTTCATTGCTACAGAACACGCTAAACAGACATGGAACCAACAGAAAGTGTCCAGTCTGTCAACAGACAGAAATGCAAAAATCATGAATAGCCTCAGACAGACTGGTTATATGAGAGGGAGGGTGCAGAATGATAAAGGAATTGAAGGAGATGAAGCATTGGGAAGCAGCTGCTGTAATAGAAGCCAGAATGCCTTTGCAGGGAAGGAACCCTCAATGAGACAGGATATTGCCAGCGGAATGAAGAAAGCGACAGTACTAGTTGGCACCAATATCAATGAGCTAGAGGAAAATGTTGTGGTGAAGCCAGCGAGCCCACAGCATTCGGCTGGGAGAGACAATTACCTGGAAAGCAACCAAAGTGGCGGTGGTGCAAACTTGGTTGGTGTTGCTAACAACACAATGAGTGTAACCGTCAATGGAGATAAGAAACAAAGAGAGCTACCAAATTCAAGAGGCTCACTCCCACAATGGACTGATGAACAGTTAGATGAGTTGTGTTCATTTGATTGAGATGACAATGATGCTTTCATAATGACGATGGAGTCCTACTAATATTGCAGTGTATAGATGCCATAGTTTAGTGGCTGTGCATTCTATTGATATTGTTATGGTGGTCGAGGGTTTTTCCCATTGGCACTAGTTATGTTAGTGATCTACATCTTGCCTCCCTATCGAATATTTTTTCTTTAAATA
This sequence comes from Adansonia grandidieri, assembly GCA_038382065.1. NCBI lineage: Eukaryota > Viridiplantae > Streptophyta > Magnoliopsida > Malvales > Malvaceae > Adansonia > Adansonia grandidieri. The sequence goes on along the minus strand of JBBYHK010000020.1, from coordinate 3,878,109 downwards.
GGCTACAATCCTTTATTTACCTTTTTTTTTTTTTCATCATAACGAGCATATTAAAGACAATAGTGATCTCCATCTTGGCATTAAAGTCCAATATCACAAATAAATATATTTACTTTTTTGAGGCCTAAAAGTTGTGAGCATTCTCGAAGTCACTTTGAGAAATGATTTAATAATCTTTCTGTTCTTTCTTGCAGTAACATAATGTTCACCATAATTGAGACTTCCAAATACAATATTATTGTATTTATTTTTATTTTTGTCTAAAACTACAAAATATTTAAAGCATAAGAGCATTCTACTAAAATTCTTTGTTTTGTTTACAAAAGTAATTTTTATTTT
>JBBYHK010000020.1:3861330-3873175 GCA_038382065.1 Adansonia grandidieri | reverse complement strand
TAAATTTATTTACTTAAAAATTGAATTATTATATCTATCATATTAATATAAATATCGCGTTCAAAACTTCAATCTAATTTCTAGAACCAAAGCGAGAAAATACTGTATATACAATACATTAAGTCAATAAAGAATATAAAGCTAATTACTTCTATACAGAGAAAACTTGATCTTCCTCTGTGCTTTTGTGTGTCTGTCCGTATATAGTATATATTACTACAAACGAAGATCACCAACTTATATAATATAAAAATATGCGTCCGAAAGGGTAAACTAGTTTTTAAACTCTTGCAAAACGCTACCCCACATTTCACCCTCTTGCTAAGGGAAAACAGTTAAAAAGACAAAATAAATAAATAAATAAATAAATAATAAACGAGAGAGAAAACTCATTGAAAAGCATAACAGCGGCAAGCGGAGAAGCGTCATCTAAAAGTACAAAAGCCGACATGGAATGCACTTATATCATCAAATCACGAGGTCTAAAAACTCGGTGGGGTTTTGCAGCCATGCTACATGGACTTGATATAATGCAAGCCAATACCAAAATTTGGTTACCAACTATTTCACAAGCTATTACTAAATAACCTAAAAGAATAATCCACACAACATACCATGTACAACAAGATCAGATTCCCCTTCCACCTCATTAATTGCTGTGACGAAGAAAAGAAACCCTAAGGATACACTCTTTCAAAATTACATCATAAATCATAATATGGTGAAATTCAATTACTACTTTGACAAAATGGGGGAAGGAAATATATATATATATATATATATATATAACCAAACAAAACCAAACACGCTTTTGAATGCAATTTGCAGGCATGTGAAGGAAGAAAAATCTTTGAAGGAGATCACTTCAATTAGATAAAACCAACTCCGAGTCAGTAATAAAATACAGCTCCTTCCACAGTCAATAATAGAGCCGAAATGAATGAGGCAAGCAATTCCCGCAAGTCTCATTAAGCAAATCTACATGCAACTCATGCTGATATGGGTTCATATGGGTATGATAGCCAGGGGTGCTTCAGAGCCTCTGAGGCAGAGGGGCGCTTCTTTGGGTTTACTTCAAGCAAATGAGCAACAAAATCAATGAAACCCTGGTCCCCCATAGGCAATCTATGCCTCAAGGATGTCTTCTTGGGTATCAGGTATTCTAATCTGTTGGTCTCCTGAGACACCAGTAAATACGCACCACTTTAAACACAAATGCATCAAACATTAAAACATAATTCAAATTGTATAAGGAGATAGGGGCGGGGACCCCGACACACCAGCGGAGCACGGCAAAATAAGGTTTACAATAAGTAATTTGTTCCAATATGTAAATAATAAGAAAATACAGACCTGATTACGTTCATAAAGCATGTGATTCTTGGTAAAATATTTGTAGGTATCCCGTCCTTTTGCAAGCATATCTTGTTCAATGGGACCTATGATTCCAATTACCCTTGCAAGTAACGTCGCAGGTGAATCATTTTGGAACAGGACCTACACCACCATATTGAAACCAAATCGTACCAAACATTGATAGACAGGTGTTGCAATAAAATCAGTAAACTAATAATGGCAACAATCAATATATCCAGCACTTGACACTATAGAAAAAAATAAAATGGATAAAAGGAGGAAAAACATCCAGCATTATGAGACTATAGAAAAAAAATAAAATAGATAAAAGGAGGAAAAACATTTATTTCTCCAAGAAAATGTATCCGAATGTATAAAAAAAAGTATTACAGTGAAAGAATATGCTTTTCCAGTAACATCAACTAAAGAAATTAATCAGAGGTGTTGGTACACAAACTACCTAACTTATAGCAGAATGAATGCGTAATATCTAAATCTTGTACCTTAACATAAGAAACATTTTCTTTTGATCAAGTTTGAGCCAACTTATGTCGGGAAACTTACATGTCGTGACTTTAACAACTCAATCATCTAATCTCCTGATATTTTGAACCAGAGAGACTTACAAAGTGGACAGTCCCAAAATTTAATCCATTCAGCATTTACGGATGAGGACATCACCAAATCCAATTACAAAGAGGTCATACAGTCGTACAAGATTTTTTTTTTTTTTCTTTTTAAGTTCTAGAACCAGTTGTTTCAAAACCAAATAATGTTCAGTCAAGTTCTTTTTCCATTGAATTTAATGATTTGTTCAAATGCATGATATTTCCAAGTTTTTTGTTTATAATACTTATTCTCCAAAGAAAAAGGTGTAAGAAAACTTTCAACATATCATAGCCATTATTCCGAAGAAGCAAATAACTACTGATTAATGCCTAAAGAAGGCCAGGACTTACATTGCCAGTACAGAGTTCTGCCAAGATGCAGCCAAGTGACCAAATATCTATCTTCTTATCATATGGAAGTCCTAAGATAACCTCTGGTGCACGATAGGACCTGGATTGAACATAGGAGCATAAATGATCTGTCTCAAAACAACTGCTCCCAAGATCAATGACCTTCACCTCACATCTACTATAGCTTTTTACTAATATATTTTCTGGCTTCAGATCACAATGTATTAGGCCAAGGCCATGCAAAAACTGGAGAGCCTCCAAACACTGAATGGTAATTGACTGCACAGAAGAATTAAAGAGAAGATTAAATAATAGCACAACATAGATTAAATGCTCTTCTGAAGGAAACAGCTTTCCAAAAACCTGCAATCTTGGCATTGTGAAGTAAACCTCTCCACCTGATTCCCTATTAAATTTATGAAACTCATACAAGTTTGCCTTGAGAAGTTCACAGACTATTAGCAAATGCTCCTGGAAAATAAACAAGAGTCAGCTGCTACTCAATTCCACATGCATTTCTCGCTCATGAACAGGACACTATGATGCATTAGCCCAAAGATAAAACTTCAAAATTCACCAGCAGAGAAAGCCATTTACATTGAAAATGCCGACTTTAACTTCAACAAATATAACCATTTACATCCGGAAGCCAGATATGTTGAGAACAAAGTCCCAATAAATGTATGTATCAATGGAACCATGGAAGAACTAGGACTAGAGCATTTAATACAACAAACTTGCAAACATCAAACCAATGGCAACCGTAAAATAACAAGAAAAGGAAATATCCAGTATCTGTTAGTAAAGTGAAAACGTAATAGGAACACTGAAAGCATCAACAAGGAATAAGACAGTTATTGGCCTGCATTCACTTACTCGGTAGTAAAAGTAATCATACAATCGGAGAATGTGATGCTTATCCGCTGGATCATGTTTGTTAACATATTTGAGAAGCTTAATCTCATCAAGGCTTTGATCAAAAAAATCCTTGTTGTTCTTTATAATTTTCACGCAGACATCCATGCCTGTGTGCAGGTCATGTGCTTGTATAGCTTTACTAAAAGCAGCCGATCCAAGATACTCAGTAACATGATAGCGCCCAGCTATAACAGAATTTAAAACAACATGGAAATTCTTATCCTCCTCAAATCCAGTTCTGAAAAGCAAAAGGAAGACTTATGTAAGGAAATCTGTTTGCAAGATACTCTAGAACTGATAGCAAAGTTAAAACCATTCAGTATAAATTATACTAAAGAAATATTTGAGGCAAGTAAAAAATTCAAGAACAATGCCATGGGTTGTAAAAGCAGTAGAAATTTAGCTCCAGAAATATGTCAGTGTCATCAATAACAAAAAGCTGCATTTATAAATATTCAACAAGCTTTCTTTCTTTAATTTTCTTTCTGGCCTACTGATGATTGCTATCAACCATTAGGATCAAGTTGAAAGTCAATGGTCTTATGAGTCAAATATTGTCTAAAATATTAAAAATAGTAAAAATGATTGAAAGAAAAAGATTTTCAACTTCCAAATAGTGAATTAAGTAAACTTTAAGCAAAAAATTAAAATATAAGCTTTGCTAAATACTCTATAAAGAAGAAGTAGTAAACAATGAGAATGGATCATCTAATTAGTTAAATGAAGCTCCACGTCCCTTCTGATTAACAGTAAGCACTACAGTGCATAAAACATATTTGTTGTAGAACTTGTCAATCAGAAAGCTAAAAGAGGAAGCTTGCAACCAGCTTTGGCTCTCCAACCTCAAGCAGAGTTCATGGAGACACCACCTAGAGGTCAAGGATGCAAAGAGAGAGAGAGAGAGAGAGAGAGAGAGAGAGAGAGAGAGAGAGAGAGAGAGAGAAGGTACATCACACCATTTATGTATCAGCACAATTTTGAAATTTGTTAGGACTAGCATATAATACAATTACAATTCGTTTCTAAGATAAGACATGCCTGTTTTTCCTATGCACAATCTTGAGGTCGAAGGTCTCAAATTCCTCCTCCTGTGCTTTAATTTGTCTCACTTGCTCTTGGACAGCAGCAACCTCTTCATCCTCAAGTGACACTGCAGGATCCTCTTCTCTCACACCACTAATTTTCCCATCCTCTTTTTTCTGGGTCTGCTCTTGTTCACCATAAACATAATTAGATAAAGTAGAAGGACTAGAATTTGCAGATCTTAAAGCATTGGCATTGTTTTCATCCCTAGAACTTTTGGTGGTTGAAGAATCACTACTTTTCCGTCTCCACGTAGCAAGCATATCATCAGACCCCATCAAAGCACTGAAAGAGTCATCATGTTCATCGCCAGTGGGATTGCAGTTACTTGACCATAGAGACTTACTAGAGCCTGCCTGCACCAACTGCCCATCTCTTAGAGGTGGAGCAAAAGAAAATCCCCTATCAGCAAGATTCTTCTGCTGCAGGGTCGGACCTTTATCATTTCCAATAAAATACTTACTGGAATCATTTTTTCCAGTTTTCCTTTTATCCCTAATTGATTTATCAATATAATTCCTGCCTGTCTCATGATGACTTTGTCTAGACCCTCCAATAGCAACATCGTGATCATAAAAATATTCAATATCCCCTTCACTACTACCTCCAACTAAACTTTCACGTACTTCACTGCCAATATCAGCAGTATCACTGTTGATTCCCACACCAATAGACCTAACGGAACCATGCTGCTCATCATCTATACAAATATCATCCAGCCGAGATCTCCCACATTCATTAAGAACTTTTCCATCCCCCAGCATGATAAGTTCATTTGTCTGTGTGACAAAGCCCTGCCAAACAGGTTCAGCACGCATCAAATTAAGCTCCTCTTCATCCATTAATTGTCCATCATATTGGGCAATTAAATCATTCTCGCGAGTCCTGCCATACATTTCGGTTACAGACAGCCCTATAGGGTCATCTGAAGCTGCAACAGATTCAACATTCTTTGCCTGGATATATTGTTCACCAGAAAAGTAAGAATCCTTCTCCGCGAATGATTGATCATCATCTTCATCCTTGGTTTGACCTCTTTCTTGTGGATCAGGAACACTCACATGCCCAGTTCCCTTTTCATTGTCACTAGGATAATCAATTTCATGAGCTAGAAACCAGGCTTCATCCTCGATAGGTTGCCTCATGTATCCAACATCATCATCATCATCATATTCGTCAGAGTCCCAATACTCATTTGGGTAATCAACAGATTCACTTAATCCATCACCGATAGTAGCAAAACCAGAAACCAGATCAGATGCATCTTCAGCAATGCCCTGACTCACAGAAAGCCAACTACCTCCAGCATTCCTTTTTCCACCTGGATCATCATAAACAAGATTTGCAAAGCTCTACTCACAGCTATAAAAGAAATAACCAACTGCTCTAACAAAAGCAAGATCCATAGTTATGAACTTAATAGATTCAGTACAAGACAAAGAAAGCTTAGCATCAAATCCTGGGGAACCAGAGAATGCTAAAAATTGAATCCCTTTTGTGAACATAAAGATCTAAAGTAACAAGGGGTAGTTATTAATGTACAAGAGCACCAAATAAACAGCATCACAAAAACCTAAGAAACAAGGGGTAGTTATTAATGTACAGCATTGCTAAAAGGTATAAAATTGTTTTACAATGCAAAACTAGGGGGGTAGTCTAGTCAAGCTACTTGTTAGCTACCTGGCCTTCACTCGAGGAATACTCAAGCTCATCTCCATTCAATTGTCAAGCTGAGCTCAAGCTTTAATACTGAACTTTTAATCTTGGGAGCCTAATCAAACTTTTCAACTTTTAAATATTTTCTAATTCTTTATATATTTAAAAGTTACACGAAGCTCAAGCCTCAAATGAGTTTCCAGCTTCTTATATGAGTTGATGATAATCAAGCCTAATTTATTGAGCTCAAGGAGTTCAACAAGCATAAGAAAAATAAAGCTTAATCCTCAAGTTTTTCAATTAAGCCAAGCTCAAGCCTTACTGTATCAGCTCAGCTTGACTTCCTTATAATCATAACAAAGAACACTAGTTAAATATCAAGAAAATTTTGATTTGTAACCACTTATCAGTTGTTAGGCTAATTAGGAACCTACATAAGTTAAAACAGGTATTACCAAATCTTCTTTTTCATTTTTTTTTCCGGTTTAAGTATTTTTATTTCCCATTTTAACTACACAAGTATCCTGACAATTTCTGAAGCTGCTAGTTATTGCTGCATCTAGAGGCATAAGTCTATTTAAGATCTTCTATCAGGCAATTGGGCTATTATTTAAGGCCCAAGATCGAGAGTTATTCATCAGCCAACTTTACACTTTTTCTTTTCTCATGTATCAAGTTATTATAGAACTAATATCATTAGAAGCCTATATGCATTCATTGCTCCTTTAAATTAATAGCCAGCACTCCTCAGCCTACTGGTTTCTGGCCCATGTGCTTAGGTTTCCCACATCTCCTATCCCCTTCCCCCAAATTTCCCATGGCAATCAAAATTCTTCCAATCAATTAAAAAAAGTTTTAACAAATATTTTAAAACTACCACGCTTCATCTAGGATCATGTTACGTAACTTAACTACCTAGGTGCAAAAACGAAGATATTAAGTGAGAGGCATAAGTTTTTATTCCTTTCCCTTCACAAGTTTAGCACTAATTTGAAACCTACAATCTGCTTAGAAATCTTCTCCGCAATCATAATATTAGAGCTGACAAAAAACCCAAACCCCGGAACACCCAAACCTGAATCCAATCAGAGATAACCAAAAAAGTGAAAACCCAGAACCCAAGATAAGCCAAATCTGAAAATCATGTTAAAATGGTTGTATAAACTCTAATAGCCTAAAACTAGCCCTAACCCCAGAACCCAAACCAAAAGAGGCCTGTACCTGAAATATTTGACCCGAACCCACAAATGTGCTACCTATACCGAATATCAACTAGCTATCAAAGTTCCACCTGAGTTACTGTTCAGATCGGAAGTTCTAAGTATCCACAACCAAATGCACCGATAATTCCTAAAACTAGAATTTAGAAGTTGGCTACAATCCAAAACTGCCCATAAAACAACACTAACCCACCAAATAATTCTATTACCTCTGCCCTTTCCTAACAAGAAATAAGGCCTGCAAGACTTATTGTTCCTTTATTGTCCTACAGCAATTACCTATATTCAAGTTAGAAGTTTTAAAGAGCAAGGAAAAAGATTAACCCCATTTTCATTCACCATATATATTTACACAACATTAGGAAGAGTACTTGACATCAAATTTTGGTTTACCTTCTCCAGCAAAGAATCTTAGTAACTCAACAATTTCAGCATTAATGCAAGACTCCAAATACAGCTACTCTTAAACTATTATCAACTGTCAAATAATATATCCTCTAATACGAATTGATACTTCATTTCTATGAGGTCAGAAAATTCTCCAGAGTTTATCATTTTTCTGTCTGCAAGTACTTTAGAGGTTCCCTAAAAAATCATTTTTAGAAGCTGGGAAGATGGGTTGAACTTCGCTCAAGGTGACACAAGTCATAATAATAAATAACAGTTGGACAGAACACCTTCTAAGCGCCTCTTTTGAGAAACTCCAATGAGAAAAGTTTCTATGTTTTTTGTTCACTTTCAAATTATCATTGTTTTTCTGGTTTCAATATCAAATCCCACTAAGTTGATGTGAAGCCAGGCATAACTAGAGAAGTAAAAGGAAAAGAAATAAATAGCACGAAGACAGCTACCCTCAAAAGTGTAAGTATCTAAAATCAATTAAATTAACATGGTGAGTGTTTTAATCATATCAAACACAAAATTGACATTGCTCACGCATGAGGCTTTGCCATCTATGGCTAGATGGCATCTTTTCATGTTAACAAAGATTTTCACCAAAACAAATTAGACACGTTGGTAAGATTTAGACAAAGAATATATATACACACAGACATACAAAATACATATATATCTTACCAGCACCTATGATAAACGGAAAAGGAAATAGTAGAAAAGTAAAGCAAGTTCAGAAAATTAGCCAAGTGCAATCATTAATTTAAATGAAATCAAATATCTCCGTAAGCACAATCATCAAATAACCACATCGTTTATGTGAACCAACCTGAGGAGTTTATCTCCTGCCCGATGGGAACATCCAGATAGGACCCTATAGGGAAGGTATTGTCAGCACCAATGAGCTTTGCACCTGGGCCATCACGCTCATATTTTTCCTCCCAATTGACATTCAGTGACTTCTCCTCCGACTTAAGTTTAACAGGTGGCAGCCTAGGTAACTCTTCCTTTGGATTATCAGATGCAAGAGGGAAGGCCAACCCATTTATACCTTTTTGGTCAACAATGTCCTGAGACTTCCCAAAGAATAGAGCCCTTCCAACCTCATCCCCCTGTTCTTTAATTGCTGCCCTAACATCAAGTGCATCTGCTTTCTTCTTTCCTTCTCTCTTATCTGACGTACTAGCAACATCATAACTGATAGATACATCCCCCTCAGGGAATGGAAAAACAGTCTTGACAGAACAATCTTTCCATATCTCTGAAGAGGAACTAGGGGGTTCCCCAGTTCTGGACCATCGGCTGTTAACAGCAAAGCTTTCCCTCAAATATGCAATGTTAGTCTTAAATTGCTGATCAAGCTCCTTAGTTTCACTGGTATGAAACTTGTCAAACTTGGAATCTAAATTAGCTTTGCTAGTATTTCCAAACCATGAAGTTTTGATTTCACCCAAAAAGGCAATCTCTTCTCCAGATTTAGCATTACCTTTATCTGTGTCAGGAGCTTGAACTGTACGATATCTCGCCTGATCTGGTTTCTCTAGCTCCAAAACACTAGTACTAACAAGTCCACCATTTTTGCGTAGATCAGGACCACTGATAGTATTGAAGTTCCACGACTGCATATTGACTACAGTATCCTCCGAACTTTTAGAGAAAGTGAAACTCTTATCACATGTCATTTTTGCTTCATTAGGTTTTTTATTATGCTCCCCAATGGAAGCAGCATTTCTCCATTTGCTTTCAGACCCATTTCGGCCAGCCCCAGACTCTATCTCTTTTACTATCAGTTCCTTAGAAACATCACCACTGTTTTGAGAATTTGAACCATGACTTTCACCGACCGTTTTTTTTCCTTTTTCTTCCTCTAGAATGTTGCCAGAGTCCTTTTCTTCAAGGGTAACTTTCTGAAGGAATCCATTCAAATCAGGGTGGTTACCAAGTTCACTACGCAGAGCTGCCTCAGCTCTCGTAAAGCGATTTCTCCTCAGAAAGTCCAAAATCACGTCTACTGAGTTTGGTTCTGTCATTTTGAAGTGCTACAGATCTAGAAATTGGAACTAGAAGCAATAAATTACCAAACCTGAAATATCCAAACAAAAGAGACAAATGGTTTATATATTTTAAGTCAAGAAACAAGTTGAACGAACGTCAGCTTCAAATGCAGTTTTCACTTTAAGGAAAGACTCTTCGGAGAAAATAATTAATAAAATTCAGAAACATTTAGTTTTTCTCTTTCCTTCAAATTCAAATATAATAAAACTTACCTAAAACTAGTTTTTTTTTTCTTTTGCCAGGAGAAATTTGATATCTTTTTATTTTCCTTTTACAGCACTAATTTATTTCCTAAAAATAATAACTGAATCAAGGTCAATGACAATTTAAAAACTGCGACTGCTAGAAAACTTGAAAATAAGGGTAATGGTGATTGTTTTCTTAACTGTCATTACCTACTTGTTTCAACTTCAATTACTAAGAAAGAATAAATCTGAATCCGAGATTTCTCAGTCCTCCTTTTCTTGGTACTGAAGAGTAATTTTTTCCCATTTTCCTTCTTTAAAAATCTCCCTAATTTCGAAAACACAATCCATAAAATTGGCACATTTTCCCAGACCCTAGAGAAATTCCCAACCTCCTGAATCACATCGAAGGATGACTAGATCCAGAGCTCCAAATAAAAACCCTAAAAATTGCCCAGACAACCTTAAAAACCGAGATTCAAATTCTAATGACTCAGGCAAAAACTGGAAAAGAGATTAAGAAAAAAAACTTACAGATCGACGAAGAAGAAGAGCAGTCATGCCAATATCTGTTGTTGGCTTTGGATTCCATGGCTGTACTCCACTTTAAAACTACAAATGCCAAAACATTGGAACAAAAACAATAGAAGAGGTTTTTCTTTCTTCTAGTCTGCTCTGCCTTAAAAAAAAAAAAAAAAAATTTGCGTTTTTAGTTTTTCGTTTTTTTCTCTTCAGCTTGGCTTTTTTTTTTTTTTTTTTTGTTATTGTACTCTTGGTTTTTAGCCTGCAGTCTCTCTCGGGCCTTCCATGACGTAATGATATAAGAGCAAAAGATTTTAAAAATAAAATAACAATTTCAAAAAAGCCCAATTGACTGAAAATTAAAAAAAAAAAGTGAAATGAAGAAAAACTATTAAATAAAAAATATCAATTATTAAAAATATTAATAAGGAAATAAAAATTATCATTTTACCTTTAATAAAAACCCATTTTTCATCTCCAAATTTTCCTTTTTCGATAGAGTTTCTTTTCAAATTTGGCAAGAATCGGCTCCTATGAGAATTTCCCTTCCCTACCTAGTTTCAACTTTAACTTGAAGAACAAATTGTTGTTGATTTCTCATAATTTTTCATCGCTGACCTTGTTTTAACCCTGGCTTGAAAGAACCTGCTCTTTTCATCTAGTTCATTTCCTATTGTTAAAATCAATTTTGTGTTTGTGACCTAATATATGTAACAAAGTTTTCCTTTTCGTTTTCCCTTATTTGTCGATTAATCTTGATTTTCTTTGTTGGTGTGGATTTTGGTGTTTCCCATTCCATAATTTCAAAGAAAGCCATATCTCAGGGAAGTTAAGTTATGATGCTGGTACTTTTCAATGTTAAATTGAATGATCAGGAAAAAATTTATGTTCTCTTGTTAAGCATAATCTGTTTAGGGTTAGTTTTAAAAGGAATTTATAATTGTAGGAGTTAGATAAATGTTTTGCAAGATTATGTTGATAAAAATGTCAAAATATATGTTTATGTGTATTATGTTAAGAAAAATTGGAAAAAAGAAAGGATATAATTGAAGATGGTATATATGTTTATGTGTATTGGGTTTAAGATTTTGTAAAAATAAGTTATAAATGTTCATTCTATGTTTAGGGCCATGTTGTTGTGGTCAATAGTAGGAAATCTATAAGTAGTAAATATGAATAATATATTTGTAGTCATGAAAGTTTGAAATAGTATTGCATAATGAGGGTGCCGAAACGAAAATTGTAAATGTAAGGTTAAAGTAGAGCATACTGTGTAAGGGTAAGACAAAATATGAAACATGAATGATAAATAATAAGGTAGAATACCTTGTAGATAGATTCAAGTACATCTACTATTTGCATAACTCTTGGATGCAAAGAACTCATAAGAACTAATGCTTTATATAGACACCTCATTTTGTCTAGACCAATCTTTGGAAACCCAAGGCATAATCAAAGAGTGATGAAATCAAAAATAAGAATAAAGCTGGGGCACATC
>JBBYHK010000020.1:3801937-3824039 GCA_038382065.1 Adansonia grandidieri | reverse complement strand
TAAGCAAGAAAAAGAGAGAAACAATGAGGTTTTGGTTCTAGTATGGATGAGGGTGATTTTTAGAATGTGTAGAGGTTTAGAGTGAGTGTTTAGGGGCTATTTTTGGGTGCTGAGTGAAGAGCTACGGGATTTAGGTTTCTTTGATGTGTGAATGTGTTTTGGAAGTGTAAAATGAGCTAGCATCTAACCTTTTCCTGCTGAGATAGAAGTGGCCTATTTATACCAGCCTTTTGGAGCCAAATTGGAGATGTTTTTGGCCATTTCTCAAGGGGGACAAGGTAATGTCAGTATGGTGGCTATAAGGTGGCTTTAGGAGGCAGCTTGTTGCCAATGTGATGGGTATAGGGTGGCTGGTTTAAATGCTAAAATGATTTTCCAGCAACTAAAGTGGCTGATGGTGACATTGGCCAACAACTAAGGAGAAGGAGGGGGATCAAATGACATTGACCCTTTTGATCCAATTTAGACTAAAAAAATGTTTTGATTAATTTAAAAGTCTAAATTCGTAATTTGACATGTGTTTTAATCTTTCCTGATGCAAAGAAATAAGTTAAAATCGAGTTTTGGATTAATGGTGGATGAGTCAAAAATGCCTGGACCATGAAAATGGCCTGTATGTATCGATACATTGCATAATATATCGATACATTTGGTTCAAAAACCTCGTGTGTATCGATACAATGATCATTGTATCGATACATGTTGATATGTATGGATACATTTCTTTACAGAATGCATATTTTGGTCCTGGCATGGCCTAGGATCGATACACAAGGTCCTGTATCGATACAGAGGCTTATGTATCGATACATCTACATGTTGTATCGATACAATTGGGGACATTTCAAATTTTTGGTGCGTTGGAGCATTGTATTGATACATGAGAACCATGTATCGATACATTCAAGTAAAATTGTGAATTTTCTCATATATTTTATCCCCGGATACCTTGGACTACGTCATTTGATGCCACATCTTTGCGTTTACCTTTGATATGATCCCTAGGCCTTCTTGCCATCTTCAAAATACTTTTTCGCCGAGCAAAAATATGATCATCACACCCTCTCACATCCATGCTCCAGATTGCTACAAATTAGCCCAGACACAATAAGGTGTCTACAATTGTCATCTTCATTGAAAGTCACTTTCCAGTCATCCTGTTTCACCCTCTTGGGGTGTGTATCCATTACCATAATAGACCAGAGGTGCTACTTCCTTTTTCAACTTACTACTTACCTAGCTCTTGTTGTTTCTGACAATGACATTAATTGTACCAACAACTAGGATTTTTTCATAGTTTTATCGATATGTCAATCTAGTTATTTTGTTGCTTCATTATTGTCTTTTTTGACAAACTACTTAGTCTTTCCTTTTTGTGTCAGTGCTTTAATGGCCTTTTTTAAGCTAATACGCTCTCCTGTATCATGGCCAATCTTGTCATGGAATTCAAGATGCTTTTGAGGATTCTTATAACTTTTTCTACTTTTCATAGGTGGTGGTTGCTTAACTAGATTGTCTCTCATGATGGTGTCAAGATTTACATCTTGTTGGCATTAAGATGCATGTAAGTTTTATATCTATTGTAGGATGAGGCATAATCTTTTTTGCTACTTGTTTGGATTTGGCCCACTATCGAACTAAGCTTACTTACTTGTCGACTGTCTATTTTGCCTTTATAGGAGAACCAATTTAGCTTTTTTCTTAGGCGCCCAAAATGGTCTCTTCATTGATCTCATTCAGATCTCTTGAACTTGCAATTATCGATCTTAATCTCCTCAATGTCAGTATACTTCTATTTCTTCTCGTAAAGCTTGTCAACGTTCCATGTGCCCGGCCTTTACGAACTTTGAAAGATCTGAAAGGCCAAAGCGCATTCGACTTAAAATATATTTTGATGTTCGACATGAAAAAGTAAAAAACCATTGGACGAATCGCTCATCCAACTAGTCTTCACGAAGTGGCTATAAACTTGGAGTCATCACCAGTCATTTTAAGTTAGGCATGACCGGATGCGTATTAAAAATAATACTAGAGATTTGTTGTTTTGGGTTCGAGAGTTAGTTACTTGTGGGGAAGGATTAGCACCCCCACGATGCTTGAAAATCGGTACTATCTAACTATATCTTACTTAAATCTCGATTTCCTCAGTTCTATTTTTATCATTAGTTAAATATAATTCCCTCTAATGCATGAAATTTTATAAAGATACGAGTCTGGTTTTAATGAAAATTTTATCACCTATACGCCTTAGAGAAGTGAGAAATGTAAGGATTTTTTTATGAAAATGATCTCCAGATGGGTTTTTAAGAAAAGAAAATCAAATATTTCATGTCTGGAACTGGAGATATATCAACACAAGATACCGTTTTGTGATTCTAAAAATAATTTTAAAGCATGAATGCTCGAGGTCCTTACAAGAGGAAACATATTAGTAAAATAGGAAAAAAATAATAAATAAATCCATAAAAAAATAAACACACAAAATACATAAAAAAGAGGGATGGTTGAAATGTATCTCGTAGTTATCTTCGATTATTGATGAATAACTGAGATGACAACGTTGAGACTTAGTCAGATTCAGTGAAATTTTGAGGAGCAAAAGGTTTCGATGACTTGAGAGGGAGAAAAGCTTGGATTTTAGAAGGAATATGAAGAGCTAGGTTAGAGTATCCCTTCAGAAAAGTGGGGTTAAAGTATCCCCAGAAATGGAAGTTTGATATTAGATTTGACGTAAAAGTAGGGTTGGAGTATCTTCTCAGAGTAATGGGGTTGGAGTATCTCCGAAAATAGAAATTTGATGTCATTTTAAGGTAAAAGAGGGGTTGGAGTATCCCCTAAAAGTAATAGGGTTGGAGTATTCCCAAAAATGAAAATTCGATGTCATTTTGAGGTAAAAGCAAGATTGGAGTATCCCCTCGGAGTAATAGGGTTAGAGTATCCCCAAAAAAAGGAAATTTAACATCATTTTGAGGTAAAAGCGAGGTTAGAGTATCCCTTCAGAGTAATAGGATTGGAGTATCCCTGAAAATAAAAATTTGATGTCATTTTGAGGTAAAAACGGGGTTAGGGTATCCCCAAAAATAGAAATTTTTTATGTCATTATGAAAGGGTCATTTTTTGGATAGGGGAATCTTTGAAAATCGGGAGCCAATGGCTTGTCTAAAATGTTCCTCTTTTGTTTAGCCTTGGTCCGAGTCTAAGGGGGGTTTAGGTTATGGGAATGAGCCGAATAGATCATGAGGCATTCGAACACCTCAATAAAAGCATTTCAAAAATTAGGTTAGAAACAGAGGACAATGTTGCGTTATTTCTCTTTCCAAATTTATTTCAAGCTTATCCGAAGGTCCCGGGGGCTAAACGACATACCATTGGAAAGACAACTCGATGAGGATTAATGTAAAAAATACTCCAAAAATCCTAGAAAATCACTTCCTAGGCGGAATTAATTTTTGCATTTCCACTTGACTCAACACGGGCAGCATAAACAAGGTAAAGGTATGATGGACTTTGAAAAATCATTTCAGATTTATCTGGAATGGTTAAAATATGAATAATAGCTTTTCAAAAAGGGAATTTCATATTGCTCCCTGGATCCAAGGGGTTTCAGATAGTGAAGATTCAAAAAATCGTGACTATTTCATCCGAGATGATCTGAAGGTAAATGAGATATCGTTGGCAAGGTATTTCAAAACCCATTAAGGAAAAAATACCAATACATTCCAGATAAATCATTTTTTATTTTTAAATAATTTTTTAAAACCAGACCACTGTGCTGCCAAAACAAAACAGGGGAAGTGTTCGGTATTTTTGGTTTTTCATTAGGTTGAGCTCGGGCCATGGACGTTCGAACATCCGTAACCAAGGTGAAGGGTTGACATGGGTGTCACGAGTTCATTCCACAATCCCTGAGTAGTTTGGGATGGTGGAACAACTTATTGACCATGCCATCATGAGGATGTTTGGCTAAGGACCAAGGATTCATATTTTTCAACTAAAAGACTTCATTCATTTTTTGAAAACCAGTATTCTTATACTCATTCTTCCATGAATCCAGAACTGAATACCTGTTTTACCTCCAAGGTTGGAAAGCCAACTTCATAAAAATCTTAAGCTCATGTTATTCTCCATGTGTGGGAGATAGCATGTGCTTAACTTAGGGTTTTTTTTTTTTTGAAATTGGGTTTTCTAGCATTTAGACAAGCATCTCAACACAAACAAAGTGCCACAAACATAATATAGAACATGGAAAACATATATGCACAAGCAAAGATGACATTTTTCATAGAAAACATAAAAAGAATGCATAGAGATGACAGATAGATGCATTAACATACTTAGGATGAACATGTTTAAAAAAGACTTTGCTAAAAAAAGGCATTTTTATTTCATGGAACTTATCAAGTTGCTAGGAAATGTATAGGTATACCTATGATCTATTAAGATGCATTCTTTAAACCTGAGATGAAGATGTGAATATGGAAGGAACATGGCAAGGTTGCATGGACAGAGGCTGTTATGGTGATTAAAATGCAAAGGAGCATGCTTAGTTGACCAATAGCATGTAGGCACTAAGAAAAACATCAAGATCCTAAACTACCACAACCAAAGCCACAAAAATGCATGGGAGTCCTAGGGTGACCATAAAAGCATAAAAAGGGTTTATTAAGATGATGTTAATGACAAAACAGAAAATATAAAGATCAAGGTAAAGGGTATAAACTAAAAACTTGAACTTCCCTTTTTCTCAGAACAGTGCTGTAGGCTCAATTTTTTCCTTCTCTTTGCTATTATTTAGCAAGAAAAGGATGAAAGGAAATAGCTTTTTGGTGGTATGGTTGATGGTGAGGCTTTTTAAGGATCAAAATGTGTGCAAAGTTAGGTTCTTGAAGGTTTTGCAATGGTGGTTTGGGGTAGCTATGGAGTATGGAAGTCAATGAAACAGTGTTTTTAAAAGTGTTTTTGGGGCTGAGAATGGCTAGAGGATTTGTGGGGATGGGTGAAGAGTTTTCTGGGATTGTTAGAGAGTTTTTTTTTTATAGCTGGGAGCCCTCACCTTTTTTTTTAAGGTAGCTGGTTCCCTTTATCTTCATGCTTAGCCAATGGCTTTAGGAGACAAACCAAGGGCATTGTTAGGTTTTCTTCTCTACCCAATGAGACATCCAGGTAACATGCTCAGTCTGCCTCCCCATTACTATTGGTTCTGCCATGCTGAGAAAGTAATCAGAAAGGCTGCAACAGCCTCCCAACTGCTGATATGCCTGCCACCCTCTTTACCACCATATCTCTTGTGAAAGTGACCTTTGGCATTGGTTGCTTGGGCCCTAAACTTGTTTAAATTCAGTTGTTGGCCCAAAACCAAGGTTTGTAATGCTTTATGATGGTTTCTTGGTGCTAAAAATAGGTTTGAATCAGATTTTTGAAGGTTGAAAAATGGTTCAAGCAAGGCAAAATGCCTTACTGTATCGATACAAAGCATGTTGTATCGATACACAAGGCAATTTTTTTCCTGAGTATCAATACAAGGAGGTGTGTATCGATACTAAAAACAAAAAATTGTTTCTAGTCTTCAGACTTTAGAGCCTTATATCAATACTCCATGACTTGTATCAATACTCATGCTTTTGTATCGATACATTTCACCAAAAATAATAACTTTCGCCACTGCCAAGACTTGTGTCGATACAATCATGCTAGGTATCGAGACCACGCCTTAGGTATCAATACCAAACCCTCATGTATCGATACTAAACATGGAAATTCAAATTTTGGTACCATGAAAGCCTCGTGACAGTGTTTCAGCACCCATATGACCCACACATACCTTAGGTTCCTCGAGTTGTCTTATCTTGGTCACAAAGAGACGAAAATTGGCTCTCGTACTCACCTGAACGATTCCAATGACACCTTGAAAATAACCTTTGATGCCTCATTTTTGCATTTTTCTTTAAAGCAAACCATAGGCATTTTAGACCTTCCCTAAAAAACTTTGTCACCGAGCGATGTGTTGCCCGATGATGGTCCCCCAGCTTTATTTATATTTTTTTATTTTGTCACCTTTTACCTAACTCCTAAGATACCAAAAATTGATCCAGACAAAATAAGCTGTCTAAAGAGCTTATATAACTTCTTCGGCTAGGCATTGTTGAGGGCATACTTAAGATGCTTATGGCGTACCCCTAAAATGAATGCCTAAATGACCCATTTGTCATTAATTCCCTAACTTCTAGTGTAGCTACATTAACATGCTTTATGTATTCCTAAAGAATTTACTCGGGAATTTGTTTGACGGCTATTAGGCTAATTGCTATTTAGGCCACTATATGAGAGCTTCCAAAATGGCTAAGAACTGTCTACCAAGCTTATCGAAGTTGACTATCAACCTTGGCTTCAAAAAGTATCACCACGTTCGGGCAAGCCTATAAAGGGTGGCTAGGAAGACTCAATATTGGATTGCATCTGAGACATCTCCAAAGTTGTGAAATGCACGAAAGTGATTCAAGTGGTCAACAGGACTTACAGTCCTATCATGCGTGTCTAGGGAGAGCTTGATCTTCTTAGGGACAGGCACTTGGCACACAACCAAGGATAGCTAGTTATGCTTGGCATCCAACTATTCCTAATTTTCTTTATAAGGTTGCTTTAGGTGCTTGATTTCCTGTAGAAGAGCCGCAACTTGATTAGCTAGAACAGGATCCTACGCATGGTGTGTAGGTCTGACAGCTTCTCCTTGCCCCCTTATCGACTTATGTCGAGGGTCAAGTAAGAACTATCTTGGGCTTCACAGCATTCAAGGTCTGTTTGTTGGTTAGGTTATTTATGATTTTTTGTGTTTAAATTGTGGTTCTTGATATTTGTAATGTTAAGGCAAGTGGGTGATTGATTTTAGATATCAAATTGTGTTTGGAGAAGTTGGTTGATCTATTATTGTATGATGGCTTGCTGGGCTGCCATATCTTGCAAGTGCTGTTGTTATATGATAGCCTATTGGGCTGCCATCAGGTTTGCCAGTGCCTGTAATTAGGTGAGGTAATCGCCTTGGATGTAGTTTAGGGTAAGGCAATCATCATATGGTATTAAGGGAATGTCACACCCACTGATACCGAGTCATTAAATCGATTGTTGACAAGTTAGTGGTGGAGACATTCGGGACGTTAGTAACTACAATGGTGATGCTAGGAGTCAACAGGCTTCTAAAGGCTATAGTATTTAAATTAGGTGCCACGGGCTTATAGTATGGTGAAGGCATGAGGGATGTTAGAAGATTTTGGTAGTAATTTGGTGCTTGACGCCATGCACTCGGTGGAAATAGTGATTGGAAATAGCGAAGGGTGTATGTGAATGTAGGTGAGATAAGTCTTGCTATCACGGTTGTCAATATGAGTCCTTATGTCACAGTGGAACTTGGTGTCATAACTTTGTCACAGCATAACCGAGACATGAATCCCGACCCACCAAACTTAAAAAGCAGGTGAATCCCTTGTTTCTATATATTTATCATTTTTTGTGCTTAAGGACCAAGGTGTCAAAATGACTTGCTCACTCGACTTTACTTTATACAATCATCATAAAATGACCATTTCATTTGCAGATACCACCAATCTATTTTGGCTAGGTGAAATTAGTCACTTATTAAAGTTTGTATTTTGAGGGTTACGAAACCCTTAAAAACAAACTCTAAGTAATGCCAGAGATCACGTGAAAGAGTTCAGGAGTCAGTTACAATCACAAGCAAGGATCGATCCCTCTCATAACTCTCAAAAATTGATACTTATTAATTATGCGTTAATTTAAATCTTGATCATTATTCGATTTCAGTATTTGACGTTTAATTAAAATTCCCATATTCCAAATAAATTTCCCTAAACTAAATTTATTATTTCATTTGAGAAAATCGGGTTTTAAATATTTTTCAAAACAAAAATGTGATTTGTACCATGCCAAATCAAGCTGGACAAACACAAAGTTTTGTTTTATGAAATAAAAAGAATCTCAATTTAACTCATTTTGGGAAGGATATTCCAATATTAAAATAAATCGTAAAACCTTTTCTATATGCTGGGAGGCATTTCACGTACTACTTTAACTCAGAGACATTGCTCAATTTTTGAAAAAAAAATCGATTTTGTTAGAAAACAACCAAACTTGTCCTAAGACTCGAACTTGGTCGAAGAGACCAAAATGTCCCCTAAAGTACACCTTCATCATGGAAACATCCAGGTGACCTTAAAGGGCTTAGTCCAAAGGTAAATTACTAAAATCTCCCTAAGGTATACTTTTGATATGAAAGTATCCCGGTACCCTAAAGGACATGAAACATCATGAAATGATCAACCTATCTCTATGTGCACCTTAGACATGAAAGTATCTCGGTGGCCCTAAAAGACTCGATTTTATGGTAAATTACTAAAATATCTTTAAGGTATACATTTGACTTGGAAGTATCCTAATACCCTAAAGGACTCGAAAATATCATGGAATGACAATCATACCTTAAATGGGAAATTTACAAGACAAATGTGACCTAAATAACAAAAATTACCAATAAGCTCCTGAAGTTTGCAAAATTGCACTAACCCTAAAATAACTTAAAATACTAGAAATGCTCCTAAAATTTTCTAGATACCCTATATGGGTAATTTAGTGTGAGAAATGACCCTAAAGAGTAAGACTTTGCTAAATGATCCTTAATCTTTCTAAATTTGTAAAATGACCCCTAAAGATAAAAATGTGTGAAAAGCTCCACAATATGTTAAAAATGCATGGAAAGTTTCCCCATGGGTTTCATAAAAATTCAACCAAGGACATATGGCCCTAAAAAATGAAAAATTTGCAATTTGATCTTTATACTTTCTAAAATTATAAAAAAGTCCCTATATGAATTTGAACATTTTGGGGAAATTTTAATTTGACCCTAAAAGTTAAATTAACACAAAAATAACTCTAACTCACTTTAAAAAAGGAAAAAGAAAATCACAAATGCTCCCCTGTTGCATTCGGCTAACTTTAAAATTCATTCAAGAATTTTTTTTTTTTTTTTTTTCATGTTAATGTAACATTAAGCATGAATTTTCAACATGAATTTTAAGTCATAAAATAAACTAGCATGATCCTAAAATCATTTATTCCTCAAAGTCTACGACCAAACAAAATCGACTAAAGGATTCTTTATTTATTGCCATTTTCCCTTCTTTTTTTTTATTAATTTTAGTATAAACTATTCCATCAAAACGAAAGCATGCAGTGCCACATAATGTTTAGGTGGCAAGGAAATGATTGTATGAAACCCACGTTAGTGGCTAAAATGATTAGAAAATAATAAAATTAAATGAACTTAAAAAATTAATTAAAATTAATTAAAATGAAAGTAAAATATAAAATTATTATGAAATAATATAACGACCACATTACAATGTGTATGTATTAGTATTAACATATATATATATATAAATTACACATAACGAACATAACATAAAGTAATATGTTCGTAATTAGATATATATATATATATATATATATATATCTACGTGTATATACAAATATATATATATATATGTGTGCAAATACATAAAATAGAATGTAAAAATTAACTTGCAACAAATGCAAAGTGCATAAATTTAAATTTGCAAGAAAATAAATTGCAACAAATAAAGTGCTTAAATTTAAATTGCAAGATAATAAATTGCACAAATTAAATTAAAAGAAAATAAATGGCATAAATTAAATTGCAGGAAAATAAATTGCATAAATTATATTGCAAGAAAATAAATTAACTACATGACAATGTTTTCATTTTGCTTTGCTCTTGCTTGGCCACTAAAAATAAAGGTTGGAAAACCTTTAACTCAAGCTATCACCTAGGATTAAACTTAGAATCATCAAGTTTTAATGTTGCCTTAAAGTAAATAAACCAAAAAAAAAAAAAACTAAATGGAAGGGATTTTAGTTCTTGCTTGGCCATTAAGATGGTTAGAAAACCATTAAGCTCAAGCTATCACCTAAGTTAATGATTTAGGATCATCAACCCTGTAATTGCTTATAAATTAGATAACTAACAAGAAATTAAATGAAAGAAATTTTTGCTCTTTGCTTGGCCATTAAAAGGCTAAACGACCTTTAAGCTCAAGACTAATCACCTGAGCGGATGACTTAGGATCACCAAACGTATTTAAAAAAAAAAATTGCAGTGAATTAAAATAAAAAAATAAAAAAGGAAATGTTACAATTCTACCTTAAAAGAAAATTCTCAAAACTTTTTTAACCTTCTTTTTCCTTTTTCTTTAATTTTTTCCCAATTTTTTAACCCTTTTTTCCCTTAAAAAAAATCCTTTCATGGGGAAGGAACCCCCTTTAGCCATAGGTGGCCCAAACCTTCCATGAATTGATTTTCTATTTTTTATTTTTTTTATTTTTTGTTATATATTATATATATTATTTCATTTAAGCTTACAAACAATTAATGCATGTCTCATTCATGTATGAAAATCTAATCAACTCTTCTACTTACGCATAAATATAATTGTTTAATGTAAATAATAATAATTTTTTATTTGATAAAAAAATCCACTTGTAAATTATACATGTAAAAGTCTTTTGTTAGAAATTTTTCATATAGTTTTTACAAAGTTAAAAATGTATTCTCATGTAAAATTTTAATTTAAAAATGTGAAAATTTAATTGAGAATTTTATAGTTAAAAATTTAATTATAAATTCCATAGATAAAATATCAATTAGAAAGTTTACATATGAAAGTTAATTCAAATTTTACATGCAAAAATTTAATAAAAGGCTTAGTCCAAATTCTCACCAAAAAGAAAAGGAAAATTTTAAGTTGAAAATAAATAAATAAAAATTATTAATTGACAAGTTGCAGTATAAATACCAATATGGACTTTTCTCCAAAATTTTTGATTTGTCAAAAAGGGTACCGACATAAATACTACACAAGTATCAGTAAAATGTATGATAGTTGTTTTGCAAAATTTCACAAAAAAAAAAAAATTCTAAAAAATCTCTAAAAATGGGATATTCGACCATGAAATCATATCTAAAATTAAATTTTAAAATCCCACAAAAATAAATTCAAAAGCTAATTTTTCCTTTTGAATGTTTGTCCTTCTTACCTAGGGTTTGTTCTCTAAGGACCCCAAAATTGCAATCTTTTAGTCATGCCCACAAGCGACCATTTGGACATGGCCAAATAGGTCTCAAAACGACTCGGTCTACTAGGAGGAGGCCGACCATCGTCGGGTGATCACTTGATTCTTGACCTCGAATATCTTAGACTATCAGAGAGAAAGGCTCAGACGAAATTAGGTATTTATAAACATTGGGCAGGGGTCTAATAGGTGATTGGCTGGTGGCAATGGTGGCCTGGATAGAGGGGGTAGATTCACCTATTTAGGAGGGATACTTTTATATGTGGTGTGTTGATCATGAATTGTTGATTACTGGGAGTGTAGATATGGAATCATGGCTCATTCCTACAAACAATGCCAATTTTTTTTTGCAATAATGAGACCTTGAGAGCTGGGCAGGCTTAAGGCTAATAAGTAGGACCTGCAAGATAGAAAAAGTTAGGAGGCACTGGAGTTTGGTACTCCAAGACACTCTTCAATGCTTTAGTCAATAAAGGCTATGAGAAGAAACAGAATGAAGCTACGTGTGCGGTCTTACCACCTAGTAGATCACTTTTACATTTTTATATAAGCTTTGCCAATTGTTCTACCTTATTTGGGTCTCTATATAGAGTTTTGATGGGGAATGAATTTATCTGTAGATCTTGATGAAGATCAAATTTACCTAGGACATTATATCGAGATCGTTATTGTCCTTAGATAAGGTTTATCTCTTTAATAAGTGAGCATCCCATCGTATAGGCTATGAGAAGGTATAACAATAGAGTTAGAGGAGCGTGAGGCGCACATGAAGGCTATGGAGGCGCTGAAGTATAATCTGAACTGGAGGGCCAATGCTCTGAGGAGGGCCAATGTTATGGAGACTGATGCCCCGGTTGATGATCATGGTTATGGTTTTGGCTTTGGCTTTGCACCAAATCCTGGTTTCCGGACACATAGTGAATATATAATATTATTTATTTAATTGCTTTATTTTTTTTATATTTCCATAAGATATCCTTTTATTAGACATAGATGAGGATTATTAATGAACAAAAGCGTTTTTTTTTTTTTGTTTTTCGAATGGTAACTTTATATGTTTAAGCAGTAATATACATATAAATATATATTATTGAGCATGCATGGTTCCCTTTATCAAAATTAGATCTCCAGTTTGATTGAATTTTAACTTTGAGTATTTCATATTTAATGACAAAAAAAATATATATTCTTAACTAATGTTGTAGTCGGCATAACCTAGTCACAAAGATATTAATGTTCTTGAGCTATAGTAAAAATATTATTATATAATTCAAACCCGAACTCCATTGATCCTATCCATTCCAAAATTAAAATGATATATATATATATATATGAATTAATTGTTACCTCTAACTTCAATCCTATGACAACCCTCGATCTCCTATCATCCGACTTTTCATTCTCTTCATCACATTGTGGGATATGAATTTGTACAACCCAACATGTGGCTATTGATATAAAATATTACTTCAAGGAAGAGTCCATCCATCCCAATATTTTATTCTTATCCTAGCTTTAAAAAATGCAGTAAATACCTGATCTACCAAAGATCAATAAAAAATGACAAATTCAGAAGAGACACTTATTTCTTTGTTTTTTTTTTTTTTTTTTTTTTTTTTAAGTTCATTCTCATTCCTATTATCTCCGCATTCTCAATGAAATCAAGTTTACCTAAGAGATCTCACTCCTTTTTATGCCATTCTCATAAAGAAAATTAAGGTTTAAAATCTTTATGCGAGATTCATTCACCTTACTATATTTTAAGTATAATGCATGAAATTTATTATCAATGATAAAAAATCAGATTGAATTAGTAGGTTCAACTAGTTCAACAAAAAATTAGTAGGTGCGAAACTCCAACTATAATAATAAAATAAAAAAAAGAACAAATGGACAAAAATAGATAATTAATCAGGAATCGAAAACTGGTTAACCTGAAAAACTCAAGAAAATCGGATCTAGGATATTTTTGTGTTTTAACTTCCAGGCGATTTGTACACTGAGCAAGAAGGGGCATTATCGTAGAACTGAAAGTTCGACTTTGATGGTTGGATCCAACAATGTGATGTGTGTTGCTGTCTTTACAAGGACCCAGCTTCACAAGAAAGTTGCATACGACAGAGATGAAGCCCGTCTCGTACCTGCACTCGAGCCTTGTTGATGCAATCAAATTTGTTGCCAATTGATGAGTATTAAAGGGTTTACAGGCTGAGCTAGCGAAATTAAATCGGAGGAAATAGCAGATTCTGGAAATCGAATGAATAAGAGTGAATAAAGGCAGGGGGGGGACAGGGAATCAAAGATGGTGGTGATGGATGAGAATGGGGAAACACTTACGCTGTGAGAGAAAGGGAATCATACGCCTTTCTGTTACGGACCCTAAAACTAAAATTCAAGTATTTGATTGTTGGGTTGCTTTAAAGCTATGCTGGCATAAAGAGGAGAATTCGGCTGTGTTTCAAATCCACGAGTCACGGTTTATAAAATTAGTTAACGTTAAATCGATCGATTCAAACAATTAAATCTATTAAATCAAAACTCAATGATTCAAATAATTTAGCTTCCTGTGTTTATTCTTTGTTATCACTAGCTAATCAGAACAAAATTAAAATCTAAAAATTGAAAATAATTAAATGAAAAAAAAAACCCTTTACGGCCCATAGTTTCTCTCTTGGGTTTCGCATACTTATTACAGCCTCCTACCTGTTGGAAAGCAGAGAGTGAAACTAATTTTCATAATCTTGGCTGGCGTTGTTTGTCAAGTTAATTTCTCTTCTCTTGGTTTTTTAATTGAAAGTTTAAATGAAAGCAACTGTTATGATAACGCACAAAAATCCATAAATCTGCATGTGAGGGAATCCATTTCCCCATCAAAGTTCAGATGCCACGACTAACTTATCGAGGATTCCACCCCATTTCCACCGAATTTACAGCTAGCAATGGCCCCTGCTGCCTTGTAATGGTAAAAAGGCTAATGCTACTTTGGCGAAGTTGCAATTTGAGTGAACATGGATATATAATACTATAAAAATATATATACACCTCCAGTTCTATCAATTCCTAGTCAAGATCAAGGTTTAACTGTTTAGAGAGCATTGTTTCTCTTTAGAAAAGAGTAAATGATCAGACAATTAACTATAAAAACACCGGTTTTAGTTAACCCCTGGCCCATGCTTTTGTCCGTATCACAGTAAGCCCCAACCCCAAAACAAGAAACACCTCTTCCAATGGATCTACCACCTCTCGCCACTGCCCCCACTGCCGTCGCCCCCACAGTTGCTGCCACCAGCTACCCTGACTCCGTTGAATCGTCTCCGCGCTCACATAGTGAGAACACCTACGATGATCCTCTCCCAGCTGTCCCTGGCGCAAGGCTCCGCCTAATGTGTAGCTTTGGTGGTCATATAATGCCCCGTCCGCATGACAAATCTCTTTGCTACATAGGTGGTGAGACTCGTCTTGTTGCGGTTGATCGCCATTGCTCCCTCTCAGCCTTTTGCACCCGCCTCTCTCGTGCCCTTCTCAATGGCCGATCCTTTACCTTGAAGTACCAGCTTCCAACTGAAGACCTTGACTCTCTCGTATCAGTTGCCACGGATGAGGATCTCGAGAACATGATTGAAGAATATGATCGTTTAACAGCATCATCAGCTTCTTCTCTGACCTCCTCTCGAATCCGTTTATTTCTTTTCTTTAACAAGCCTGACACTGCAGCCTCCATGGGTCCACTGCTAAATGATGCCAAGTCTGAAACATGGTTCGTTGATGCTCTTAATGGTTCAGCGTTGGTTCCTAGGGTGAACTCAGATTCTGTCACCATGGACACCTTGTTGAATCTTGATGGTGAATTTGAGGCAGAAGGAGCAGAGGAACAGAACAAACAAGTGAAAAACAATAACACAGTTCATGAGGTGCAATATCCGTTGCCTGATTCGCCAATGATGGAGAAAACTTCATCTTTTGGTTCATCTTCTTCTTCAGCTTCAATGTCCAACTTGCCACCGATTTGGGTTCGAGTCGATCAGGATGGAGGGGCTAAAGTGCAGGACCAGAGGTTTGGCATAGAAGAGCAGCTTGCAAATTTAAGTTTCGCTACTAATATCCATAAGCAAGATGATGGCTGTGGGGCTGCTCCTGTGTCTGCTCTGCCTCCGCATCCTGTGCCTGTTGTGACCACTATAGCCACTCATGGAGGGGGTTCAAGTGACAACTTGAATCGGATTATGTCTGATGATGAGAGATCTGATCAGGGACTGCCGTTTGGTTTTCGCAAACCTCCATTGCCATTGCAGTCAGTACAACAGAAAGCTTGCGGCACTTATAATTTGCCTTCCCCTGATTCAGTTGCAAGGTATTTTTCCTACGTTGATGATATGTTTTCCCTGGATTCAAAAGTTTTCGTCCTCTTTTCTCCATTTGTTTCGTTGAAGTCAGAATCATCACAAAATCAAGCAAATTTCACTTTCATTTAAAGAAAGGCCTTAATCTAACTAAATTGTTACATTTCTTTTCTGGGGATCAATTAACAGTTTTATAGTCGAATGCAAGGGAAATTTTTGCTCATAATCATGTTTAGTTGGCATGAATTTCTAGCATATTACAAGTCTATCGTGAATATTCTTGATTGAACTTTTTCCTTTTTCTTGCCTTTGTTTCAACCAAAATATGCAGCAATAGTAGCATTAACTCTGCAAATTCTCTCTCAAAGCCCATGTGTTATCAAGATCAAACTCATGATACATCCAGAGATAGCAGAACTGCTGCTAGTCCCAATACCGATGCTGATACTTCCATTCCAAGCTCCCAAGTCCAAATTCAACAGATTCAAGATTCCTATTCTTTGTCTCCACAATTGGATCAACAGCAGCAACAACCACAACAACAATTCATGCATTACATCCCTCACCAAATGCCAGCTGCTGCACCAGTGCCAATTTCGTCCTACTATCCAGTGTATGCTCCACCATTACAGCAGCAGCTTCATAGTCCAGCTGATCAGCAGTACCCTGCAGTGTATGTAATGCCTATTACACAAGTAACACAACCACAACCATACATGTCCATGCAATCTAACACCGGTGTCATAAATATGAAATCCAATGCAACTGACGCTAGCATTATGGCCCCAAGCCGCCCATTGACACTGCCAACACCTTCAACAGCCGCTGTCTCCACTGCTTACAAAAAGACTGCGCCTCCCATTTACCCTACAAGTACAGCTACCCTTGCTAAACCTGCAATGACAGCGACTGTGTATAGAACAACGGTGCCATCAACTCCGCAAGTGGTTCAAGTTCAGCAACCATATGTAGGCTTCTCTCAAATGCAACATCCACCACAATCACCTGCTCTGACTCATACTACTAATTATGGTTATGAGTATTCAAATCCTACACAAGATCAAATGTACTATGCTCAGCATCAAGCTCCTCAACTGCCTCCACAGTATCAAACCTTGACCGAAGCTGCTGCATCGGCTGCATTGGCAGATGCTTCAAAACAGCTGCCCACAGACAGTAGAAATCAGCAAATCAGAATCTCACAACCATTATAAGGTGATTGGGCAGCGAAACAGACAATTTTGATGATTATGGTGGTTGTACCTCGGTTTTTCTCCTTGAATAATGGTTATAGGCACAATTAATGTTTTAGTTTTTTTTTTTTTTTTCTTTTCTTTTTCATATGGCTGCCTTTCTCCTGTCAAATAAAGTGTTATAGAATTGTGTAACATAATAATAAGTCCTGCATTGCCTTGATTGTTCAATTACTTGGAAGGGGCTTTGAGTTTACTTCATATTTTTTCTTTTATAATTTGGAACATAGTGGACTTCCACCAGTTGTATAGAAAGAATGAATAAAGCATAAAGATCAGATTAAAACTCATGGAATTAGACTTACAGTCTAAAGTGGTTTAGATAAATCTGGATCCAGATGTTGTTAATGCAATATTCAAGATGATAAAGAGCTGTTTGCTCTCTCTTGTGCTGCTCACTCCTATCATGTGTAAGCCTGAAAATAATAAATATATGAAGGATATGAGGATTAATTTGAAAATCAAAGCAAGGCCATGTGGCTGACTAATTACATATTCCAAAATATGTCCTAGTAAATCAGATATGGAGAGCAAATTTTTGCAATCTCAAGGGATGAAATGTGCCCAAATAAAATGCAGCAATAACTTGTTTCTTGAGATCATATGCAACAGCAGCCGTTGATCATCACTCAAAAGCTCGTTGATAAACAAGTTGCTAACTGGCTTGCAAAGCTAACAGGGTGACATTAATTATTTTTTCATTGTGCTCCCCTTGGTGAAGAGAGAATGTGCAGGAATAACTCTTTATCATATTACCAGCAAATTAAGTGTTGACCTCTGCACATTAAACTTGCATTATAGGGAATCTATCAGCATTGCCTTGCATTACTAGGAAACAACTTTGGCGAGTAAGATCCTATTAAGCCGGTTGTTTTAGTATATTTTATGGCCTCACCTGAGAACTTTAGTCTTTTGATGCAAAGTTTTGTTGTCGACATGTGGCTTAGGTTTTTTTTTTTTTTTTTTGTCTCATCTTGAAAGCAAAAGTTTTGAGCTGATACGATGTAGGAGCATTAACAATTAGTTCTATTTCACTTTAAATTCTGTTGAAATAAAGAAATCCATTTAGATCATATTTAGGATTCTAGTTTAATTAGATTATTGTTTAGGATTAGAGTTTTAGTTTAAATAAGTTTTATGATTAAGCTTAATTAGTATTCTACTAGGAATACTAAATCTAGTAGGAGTAGGAGTTCTAGCCTATAATGCATCTAGGGAGTTGCTACAAAGTATTCGATTATTATTTTATTATTTTATCAAGAAGGTTTCTTTCTAAACCTAAATATCTCTACAGAGTTATCTTTCTCTACTATTTTTAATTCTTTTGTGTTCTAGCTATTTCCTATCATCTCCACCCTACATCAATTTGGTAATTAGAGCCATAGCAGGACGTGTAAGGGACCGTGGAAGAGGGGATCAAGAACAGCAAATAGAGTTGATCAAGTTGAGGCGCATGGTGGAGGATTTGTCACAATCTGTACAAGCTTTGCAGTGACAAATAGATGTGGGAGCTCGAATGGAGATACCGGAAGGTGCCCATAATCCTTTTGACCTGCCAGAAGGTGGTCTTGAAGATGTTTCAGATGAAGGAGAGCCACAGAACCCTTTCGATAATGCTGGACCTGCAAACTTTGCAATACGAGGCAGATTGGAATATCGACTATTGCATGCTCTCGAGTTAACCGGAAAAAGAGCAAAAATCTAAGTGGATGACTTCCATGGGGAGTTACATGCAGAAGATTATTTGGAATGGGAAACCACTGTTGAGAATTACTTTGAGTGGAAACCAATGGCTGAACCTAGGAAAGTACCTTTTGTGAAGCTTAAGTTGAAGAGTGCAGCACTTCAATGGTGGAAGAAAGTTGAAGAACAGTAAGAATGTCAAAGGAAAAAAAATTAGCAATTAGGAACATATGAAAAGCAAATTCCAAAAACAGTTTTTGCCACCAGATTACACCATGGAACTATATTGCTGGTTGAACACTATACCTCTAATTTTAACAATTTGTCTATTAGAGTGGGATTAAATGAAACTAACGAGCAATTAACGTCTCGTTATATTGCTGGTTTAGATCAAAGTATTAGAGATGAGCTAAGGTGGTTCGTATATTCAACTTGGAGGATGCACGCCAATATGCCCTACAAGCTGAAAAATGTGTATTACGCTACGGTGCAAGGAAGCCTTTATTTGGTAAGACTATTAGCTCTTCTTAATGCAATTTTAGCAAGAAAAGGGAATTTTTAACCTACAAAGTTAATAGAGGGAACGTAATAGGAACCAGTAAGGTTGACAAAGGAAAGAAGGTTGAAGGCAATACCCAACCCAACATTAGAAGGGTGAGTAGCAAATCTCAAATCAAATGCTTTAGTTGTGGAGAAAGTGGGCATGCTTCTTATACCTGTCCTAAAAGAATGGTGAATTTAGTTGAACTTGATGATGAAGATCAAGAATAACCTGATCCGATCTATGATGAGTATGTTGAGGATAAAGAGGTAGTAGATATACACCCAGCACAAGGAGAATCTTTGATATTTAGAAGGGTTATGACTATAACCAGCCAAGACGATAGAGAGGATTGGAGGAGGAAAAATATCTTTAGGACACGTGTTAGGTGTGGAGATAAAGTGTGTAATGCCATTATTGATGGGGGTAGCTCAGAAAATTATGTTTCTAAAGAAACCGTGGAGAAACTAAAGCTACATATAGAAAAGCATCCCCATCCATATGAGATTCAATGGGTTAAGAAGAGATATGAGATACCTGTAAAATTCCAATGTTTACTCAAGTTTACTATGGGCAAGGATGTGGATGATGAGGCATTGCATCATGTGGTACAAATGGATGCGTGTCATATTCTTTTTGGCAGACCTTGGTTATTTGATCATAATATACAGCATTCGACCAAAGAAAATACTTATTCTTTTCATAGAGGTGGAAGAAAATATACATTGCATCCTCAAAAGGAAGTAGTGACACACAAGACTGACAAATTGAATGGGCTTTTAAAGGCTGAAGAGTTGGTGAGTAAAAATAGAGAATTGAGGGCTGTATTTGCTGTAGTCAGCAAAATAATAAATACCACTAAAGAGGGAAATTTGAAGGAACAGCCTAATGAAATTCAAAACTTGTTAAAGGAGTTTTCTAACTTGGTTAGTGATAGTTTGCCATAGGGGTTACCACCCATGAGAAGAATTCAACATGCTATAGATATTGTGCCTAGAGCATCTTTACCGAATTTGCCAGCATATCAAATGCCACCATTTTAGTGACTGAAAATTCAAAAACAAGTTGAGGATTTGATAAAGAAAGGATTGGTGCGCGAAAGCAAAAGTCCATGTGCTTGCCCAGCTCTACTAGCTCCTAAGAAGGATAGATTTTAGCAGATGTGTGTTGATAGCCAAGCTATAAACAAGATTACGATCAAGTATCGATTTCCCATTCCTCGATTGGAGGACATGCTTGATCAATTGGCAGGGTCTAAGGTATTTTCTAAAATTGATTTAAGCAGTGGATATCATCAAATCAGATTGAGAAAGGGAGATAAATGGAAGACTGCTTTTAAGACTTCTGAAGGCTTGTATGAATGGTTAGTAATGCCTTTCAGCCTATCTAATGCTCCTAGTACATTCATGCGAGCCATGACTAAGGTACTTAAACCCTCCTTACAATATTTTGTTGTTGCATATTTTGATGATATCCTAGTTTATAGTTCGAGTAAGGAAAAGCATTTACAGCATTTATGGCAAGCTTTGAAGGTGTTGCAAAAGGAGAAGCTCTATGTGAATTTAAAGAAGCGCTCATTTGTGCAAATTGAGGTTGTGTTTCTAGGGTTCATGTTTCTGAATAGGGGTTGAAACCAAATCCTGAAAAGATTTAGGCAATCAAGGACTGGACAACACCACAGTCTTTCAAAGAAGTTAAAAGTTTCCATGGGTTAGCTTCATTTTATAAGAGATTTATAAGAAATTTCAGTGCTGTTATGAGTCCTATTACTAAAATTTTGAAGAATGATACTTTCAAGTGGATAAATTTTGCTCAAAAAGATTTTGAACACATCAAAGTACTCATGGCTGAAGCACTTATTCTAGCATTACTAGATTTTAATAAACTTTTTGTTGTAGAATGTGATGCTTCTCAAAGTGGTATTAGGGCTGTTCTTAGTCAAGAGGAGAGGCCTTCAAAAATTTTCAGTGAAAAATTATCCGACGCTAAATGTAGGTAATCTACTTACGATTTAGAGTTCTATGCTTTGGTTAGAGTGATCTAACGTTGGCAGCATTATTAGGCTTATGAGGAATTTTTTGTTTATACAGACTGCTAAGCATTGAAGTATTTAAGCTCTCAAAAGAAACTTAATGGTCGTCATGTTAGATGGAATTCATTTTTGCATGAGTTTAATTTCTTTTTGAAGTATTCTAGCATATGTCATCCTCAAACGGATGGTCAAACTGAAGCTATTAATCGTAGTTTGGGAAATTTGCTACGATGTCTGGTCAAAAATGATGTGAAGGATTAGGATTCAAGTATTCTGTAAGCTGAGTTCGCTTACAACAACTCAGTTAATCAAACTATTAAGAAGATACCTTTTGAGGTTGCTTATGGCCTTAAACCCTAACATGTGCTTGATTTGGTGCCTTTACCCCAAGAAGCTAGGGTGAGTGATGATAGGGAAGCTTTTGCTGAACATATTCGCAGTATTCATAAGGAAATTCAAGATGCGTTGAAAGCTAGCAATGCAGCATATGCTAATGCAGCTAATCAACATAGACATTTTAAGGAATTCAAAGAAAGAGATTTGGTGTTGGTCTATTTGAGGAAAGAAAGGTTTCCTAAAGGTGCCTATCATAAGTTGAAGTCTAAGAAATTTGGGCCATGTAAAGTGCTTAAAAAGTTAGGTTTAAATGCCTATTTATTGGAATTGCCTACGGACTTGCAGATTAGTCCTATTTTTAATGTCTCAAATTTGCACGAATTTGAGGGATTTAATGAGGAAGAACCACGTACAGTTGCTAAACAAGTTAGCCGGCTTCCTACCAAGAAAGATTACATGATTAAGAAAGTTCCCGATGTCAAGGAAGTGACATTTAGAAGGGGAAATATTTATCGAAGGTTTCAATTAAATGGCTGGGCAAATCAACTTGTGAAAGTACCTGGATTTTGGAGGAAGAATTAAGGAAAGTTGATCCAGAAATGTGCGAAAAAGTTGCTAAAGTCTTTTCTAAAGATATTACCAATCTTTCAACCAGCGGAGATGTACGAGCATTAACAATTGGGAGTTCTATTTCATTTTAAATTCTTTTGAAATAAAGAAATCCATTTAGATCTATGTTTAGGATTCTAGTTTAATTAGA
>JBBYHK010000020.1:3776469-3801837 GCA_038382065.1 Adansonia grandidieri | reverse complement strand
CTAGGGAGTTGCTACAAAGTATTCGATTATTATTTTATTATTCTATCAAAAAGGTTTCTTTCTAAACCTAAATATCTTTACAGCGTTATCTTTCTCTACTATTTTCAATTCTTTTGTGTTCTTGCTATTTCCTATCATCTCTACCCTGCATCATGAAAGAACCTTGCAGAATTGATATTCTTTATGGTCTAGCCATGGGATCTTGCAAAATTGAGATATATATATATATAATATAAATGAATGAATTGAGAAAGTATTGTCGGTGACCATGGCTTTGGCCAGGCAAGAAATATTAGCATCGCAAAAATAAGTACAAATTAGAGTTGCGAGGTCTACTTATGCAAGGTGGATGAACCACTTTGCCTTGTGTTAATGTCACTAAGTTATTATGGTACATTATGTGGATTTAGCGTTTTGATTTGCTCAATTTATTCATTAATTTTTGTTTAGGATAACATTCGCATAAAAAAAAAAAAAAGAAAACTTCCCCATGTAGCTGGACTTGAATTTAAATATGTTTTCTGCATTTCTTACTTGGTTTTTCAAATAATTTAGGATTGAAAAAAAGGATCAAATTGTTTAGTTTTGCCTTAAAAAATATATATATTTATTAAAATTATTCTAAAACAATCTCTTAACTTGCGTTAATTTTAGAAATCTATAACCTACATTAAAAGCTATCCCAAATGTATGAGAGTGCTTGATTTAGAATTTTGAAACCCATTTTTTGCCACATAATATGATACCTGTACAAGTAAAAGCTTAACAAACAGGAAGGCTGGAAGATCAAGAACAACCTTCGAGCATGGAAAGCAATGAATCAAGAAGAAAACTGAGGAAATGAAGAACAGAGAATTAATAGAAGAAGAAATTGATTTTATTACACATTAAGAGTAGTCTGTTAGTAGTTTGCTACATATATGGTTACAAGTGTAACTAATCATCTGTAACAGACTTAACAGCTTCTAACTATCTAAGCTATTGCCAACAGACCTCAATTGTCATAACCGTCATCTTGGAACTTTCACACATGTTATAACACATGGCACAAATTATGGTTTGTTGCGGCATTCAATTGGAAAGAAAAGTTACTTTGTGATTTTATGGTTAATTAAGGAATTTTATATTATTTTTAGTTTTGTTTATCTTTTGATCAACACTAATGAGATATTTTGGAACCCAAGTTATTTTAGGCTTGAGTATGACTGGGTTTACGTCTTTTTAGTGCATACTTTTTCGAATTAAGATCCTTTTAGTTTCAATTCATCTTAGGTTTAAGCTTTTTCAATTTGGGCTCAAATTTGAGTAATCTTTTTTGTGTTTAAATCCTTTCGATTTCAAAACATTTTGAGTCCAAACTCTTTCAGTTTGAGCTCGAGTTTGAGCTATCACTATATAATTTAAATATTACCTAATTAGTGACTGTATTTTTGTGTCATATTTGTGTTGTGTCTAAACTTATCTCATATTTTGCATAACATGTCATACTAATTCAATTAGGAGAAAAATATGTATATTCGTTTTACTTTTTCAAATGTTTAAAGTATTATAAATTTATATAATTTTTAAATGTTAATAATTCATTTTATATATGTTTTTTTATATGTTTCGATATTTGTGACATATTCATATTATTTTTATACCGTATTTTAATTATTTTTATTTTACTTTTTATTATGTCTTAATTTATTCCAAAAATTATCATAATAATTCAAATTTAACTTCATATTTCGGCAGGGTCTGTGACTCCTAAAATTATTGGGGGAAAAGGGGATAAAGGAGAGCTTCAGCCTTTTTATAAATAGAGTTTTCTAAGTTCTTTTCTTCGTATCAAAAAAGAAAAGAGTGAAGTAAATTTTTAAAGTTTGAATATTCGTATTTAGAATAATTTTCGTATATTTTTTAAAGGTATATTTTATTTTTATTTGTAGAAGTGTCCTTGTAATATTAAAATATACTTAGCTTTGTAATGTATTATTATGATTAATTTACTTTTGTTGCAACTAAGGTTTTTTATAGAAGTTGAAATTTGTTGTTGTTGATTAAGGTATGATTTAAGCTTTTTAATTAAATAATTTGAAATTTAACTTTATAATTAATTATTATGATTAAATTTAGTTTCATTGTAATTAAGTTTTTTTTAGCAATTGAAATTTGTTTGAAAGATTAAGATTTGATTTAGGGTTTTCTATTTAAATAATATTATATTTAATTTTGTAAGTTATTATTATCATGATTTAATTTTTTTTGTGGTAATTAAATTTTTATTGTACTAGGTGAAATTTATTTGAGAGATTAAGGTATGATTTAGGTTTTTTTTATTTAAAGAATAAGAATATGATATTTAACTTTGTAATTTATTATAATATACTTTATTATTTATTATCATGATGAAATTTATTTATGTTGTAATTAAGGTTTTTTGTTGTAGAAGTTGATTTAGTTTGGTAAATTAAGTTATTTTAATGTTAAAAGAATTTCAATTCTCTTTTAAACATATTTTTGATGAATATAATGGTTTTATCATTATCATCATCATTATTGAGATTACAAGAAATTCATATATCATCAAGGATACTATCCGAGGTACTAAAATTTTATTAATCAAATTTTTAAATATTACAAGTTTAGAATTTTATAACTAATAAATTAATTACTTTTTGAACAAGATTACGATCACGAGTTATAGTCGCATAAATTTGCTTTGAAAAAACCAAATGCGTATATCATAGACTATCTAAGGTCGTCTGGATTTTACCATGCAGCTTTAGTTAGAACCCTGCAATATGAG
Source organism: Adansonia grandidieri (assembly GCA_038382065.1). Taxonomy (NCBI): domain Eukaryota; kingdom Viridiplantae; phylum Streptophyta; class Magnoliopsida; order Malvales; family Malvaceae; genus Adansonia; species Adansonia grandidieri. The sequence goes on along the minus strand of JBBYHK010000020.1, from coordinate 3,799,046 downwards.
CCTAGACTAATAAAAGCCTTGATTGAATGATGGAGATTCAAGACACACACATTTCATCTTCCATGCGGTGAATGCATGATCACCTTAGAAGATGTTGCACTTCAATTGGGGCTACTAGTTGATGGCAAGGCAGTAACAAGGGGAACTTCTTGGAATGTGGTGACATGTGCCTTGAATTATTAGGTGAGATCCTTCTAGCTAACTGTTTAGAAGGCTCAAGACTTAAAATAATTTGGTTAGAAAAAAACTTTTGCTACACTCTTATAAAATCCAACTATACAAGATATAGAATGTGCTGCTAGAGCATATATTTTATGCTTAATTGGAAAAATGTTAATGCTCAAAAAGTCTAGCAATCGGGTTCATTTAATGTATCTTCCAATTTTGTGAGATTTCAGGGAGGCTGAAAGTTATAGTTGGGGTTTAGCTTGTTTAGGGTTTTTTATATAGGGAAATCTCCGCAGCTAATGCACCTAGACATAGATGGTTGTTTACAGCCGCTGCAGCCGTGAGCTTAGTATCGGATGCTATTTCTTGCACCGAGAGTTAGTGCACAGCCTGTATACCCTCTTACGTTAAGGTAATAAACTTGAGTACTTCATTTATATTGCATTAGTATAAAGGTTATACTAACATATAAATTATTAAAATTAGATATATACATTTGAACAGATGGTGCTGTCGAAAAGATTATAGACTTACCCTAATTGAGCTCGAAAGTATCAGAGGAAGACTTGAATGCATCACCTCTGATAGGGTAAATATTTTTATGTAGTTAGATTCATGTACGTGCGTATTTAACCCAACATATGTCATATTGTTCAGTAATAATTTCTATGTATTTTTGTAGTTTTTGTGAATGCCATATCATTCTAACGAGATAGCAGCATGCCTCCTAATGGATGCATACTGAAGTAGCCATATTTGTCATACAAATACAACATTGATATGCTTTCAAGTTGTCGAGTGGTACCAAGTGGACAAGGTCTTATGCTAATTTAAGATGAAACAACCAATCCCCCAAACACCACAAAGCCTTGACAAAGTTCACAAAATTGGCATTTGTGGTAATCATGTAGAGAACTGGGCTGAAAGCATAGACAATGGATCTAGCTTTAGGAAAATCATGCTATACTAATTGCTTCTACTTCTAAAATTATGAACAACAATTTTAAGCCATCAGATGAATACAGAAGATGGTTCTATGAACAAAGTCAACCTTTTATCTTTCCATCGTCGAGAGTTAGTCGAAGAATGAGGCAACTTATTCGATAGATGTTCACAATGCTAATGCACCTAAGATGTCATTTAGTCATCCCTAACAAGAACGTGATCCTGGATTATCATTCAGTCACTAACATTCTTTTAGTCACGCTAGGGATAATGATAAGGATAGGTGTTATAAGTCAGAGCCACCAATAAGTACGTTAAATGTCGACCTCTTGATGCGAACTTTAGGTTCAGCATGTTTATCACGTACCAATTTGGTACCCAAGTTTCAGGCTGTGGTGGTACAAGTACCTAGAATCCTATTTATGGTGCAGCATGTATTGGTTCCTCTAGCAATTGGAATATATTTTTAGGTATGGCAGATACGGGTACTAGAATTCTTTTTTGGGTATGGTAGACATGCGTATGTCTATTTAGGGTTTCAAATATTGTAAATGAAACCACTAAGGAAGAAGCCACTCAAAAAAAAGCCATATAAGAAGAAGCACTGGTGATGATAGTAAGAGGTCGAGGATGTCAAAGTCGGACCACTCATGGCAATGAAACTGAGAATGTTGAACAACAAGTATTGCCACTACATAATAGGAAGCTCTGCATTGTTGTTCAACACTATGCGAAAGGGCCCCCATCAATATAGTTTTATGTGTATTAATTTGTTTAATATATATTTTTATCATTACTGTCATTTGTGTAATAGGTATTTTTATCATTTAAAAAAAAAATTTTATAATTTCTATTTTTATCACTTATGATCATTTATATAACATTTTTTATATCATTTATATCATTTTTAGTTGGTAGTTTATTTAAAAATCTATATTTAAGGTTAAAATTGAATTATCTATACATTAAAGAATTGATCTTTTTTTAAAAAAAGATGCATAATATATTTCTTGGAACCCAAAAGATATGACAAATGTATGGGGTATCAAATTCCTTCTGACACGAAAGAAAAAATTTAACCAGTGCCTAGTAAATTTCTTGGAAGTCAAAAAATGTGACAAATGCATGGGTGTAAACATTTAATTTGTTTGGGACATCTTTCCATGTCAGTCAAAAAAATCCAAGATACAAACTTAGGCACATGTACCAGTGGAGGTAAATTTCTTTTAGGGGGAATGTACATTTTCAAGACCTATTTAATGGTGCTTAAATGACAGCAGGTGCACGTGACAAAATTAGCACCATTTCAAGGGTCATACATAACAAATCTTGAACAAAAAGGATAAATATCAAGGTAAAATAATTAACTTTTAACTTTATACTTGTGAAATTTTGAAATCTATTTCTGCAGAAGTTATGACAGTCAAATTTTTCATTTTTAAAAGTTTTTCCAAAATTTTTGGGTAAATTTGGGACGTTGACGTTGTATATTTTTATTGATACCAGAGTGGTATTTATGCCAATATGCACTTTAAAAAATCATACATATTCAAGAAAAAATTCGTAGTGGCATTTCTTACCTGAGGTATCAAGTTGGTAATTTTGCCACTTATTTTGAATTTTTCACTGTATAGTAAGTATTTTGCTTGCAAATTTCTTTGATAAAGACTTATTTTGAATCTTGAATTTTCAACTTTACCATATCATAAATTTATGTTTTGAATATTTAATTCATTTTATATATGTCTCAATGTATTTTTTAAAATTTTTTCGATAATAAAATACAAACTTTTCTTTATCTGTAAAATTTTTGGTGAAATTTTATCAAGTTTTGAACTTCAAAATTCTTTAAATATTTCTTCAATTTAATCATCATTAAATTAGCTTTGAAAAATTAAATTTATTTTATGAGTTTTTCATTTTCTTTTATAATTTTTTCGTTTTCAAAATATGAAGTTTTCTACTTCGTTAATTTTTTTGAGAGAATTTTTCTGAGGTTACTATTTTTAAAATTTCTCAAATATCATTGTTGAATTCATAGTTATTCAGTTTGTAAAAATTCAATTTATTTTATGAGTTTTGCATTTTTTTCACATAAAATAATTTTTCCCTGTAAGGGTTTTTCTCATAAAATTTTATGAATTCTCTATTTCTAATGTTTTTCTCCTATACATAAAAATTGTTTTTATTATTAGATTAAATTAAATTGATCATATGAAATTTGATTTCAAATACATAATTTTTAATTTTTGTAATTTAATCCTTCAATTAATTTTTATGATATAATTTTACATATTAGTACAAATATCACACAAAATTCTTTAGAAATCAATGAGGTCATAATGAAATCACCCATAGGATGACAAAAATAATAAATTTAAATAAAAAAGGGAAAAGAAATGGAATGGTGTAGAAACCATTCAGCCAAGGCATTTCTTTCATGCCTTGGCCAACTTTAATCCTTATAAATAGGGATACTTTTAGTCATTGGGGGACTTTTGCTATTTGGCATGTAAAAACACTAGAAAAAAATTTCACTTGATTTTCTCAAGCTTTTAGGGTATAAGCCCTATTCTTTTTTTGCTTTTCTTCATTTTTATTCATTTTTCATTTCATTCATGATATAATACTCATTTTTATTCATGTTAAGGCTCATGGATTTTCATCCATGTTAAGGCTCATGAATTTTCATCAATGTTAAAAGGCTAAACATGCGATTTTATATATGATGGTATTTTTTGTTATTCTAGTTATATTTTGATTTTTATCTTATAAAATATTGTTTTTTGTTGCATATGTGTGTTGATGTTTAGGTTTTTTTCCTTAAAGTTGTCTGTTAATATGCCGTTAAATATTTCTTTGAATATTTATTTTTATGATTTTATTTTTATTTAAGCTTGGTAGTAATTATTTGTAATCATTTTCTTTATTATGTATATCAAAACATGATTATATTTTAGGTTTCTTGGTTTGGTCGAATCTGGTGGGCTATTTTAATGATGATTTTGTACATATTTTTGTGATAATTTTATGTTTTCTTATTTTTAGGTTATTTTGCAATATTTGAAAACATAGGTACCAAATTGTAAAAACAAAATTTTTTAAGGTTATTCCTAGTTTGGTTGTATGCTTCATAGGCCTTCTGGAAATGGATTTGTGTGTTTTTAAACATATTTTATGCATTTTGTACATTTTAGGAGCTAATTTGCAATTTTATAAAGTTTCAACACTAGTTTGCAAAAAGTCAAAAAATTTTCTTTTAAGGCGACGATGTTTGGCCAAATTTTCATGAATATGTTTGCTATGTTTGCCTTGTTTATTTCATATGTTTGATGATATTTTTTGTGGTGTTTTTCCATGTGGGGATTAAATAGAAAAATTAGAAAAGTTTAGGGCCATTTAGCAAATCCTTGTATTTAGGGGTCAAATGGTGTTTTTTGTCATTTTTAAATATTTTTATTATTCCTATGGCCTTCTGTAGGGGTATATAAATTATTGAAATTTTCGTATTCTTTCGGTTTTCTGTTAGGGTACGAGATGCAATTTTGAAACATTTAAGCATTTATTTGCAAAATTGTAAATTTCTAGGTCTAAGGCCATAAGTACTTGGCTGATTTATTTCCTTTATATTTTATGATGTATTTCATGTTTAATTATGATTTTATCTTGCTTAAGGACGAAATTGCAAAGTTAGAAAATATTAGGGATTATTTAGAAAAATTTTGCATTTTAGGATTCATGTAACATTTTTTATATTTTAAAAATATTGCTAACATTCCTATGGCCTTCCGTAAGGGTGTAGAAATTATTAAAACTTTTTGCATTTTTTGGTTTTCTGTTAGCATACAAAATGTAATTTTAAAATGTTTAGGGATCTATTAGCAATATTTGCATTTTAGGTCCATCTTGATAGTTAAGTTACCCGTAGAAGATATAATGGTCATTTCATATCATTTTCAAGTCCTCTAGGTTACCAGGATACTTATAGGTCAAAGGTAAACCTCAATGGTATTTTAGTAATTTCTTTGAAACCAAGTCCTATGTGATCACCAGGATACTTTTAAGTCGAAGGTGTATATTAGGAGTAGGTTCGTTCATTTATGATGTCATCCAACCCTTTAAGTTATCGAGATACGTATATGTCAAATGTAAACCCTAGGGGTATTTTGACATTTTTCCTTAGAATTGAATCCTTTGTAATCACCAGGATACTTATATGTCGATGGTGCATAATAGGGATAGGTTTATCTTCCTATGGAGCTATCATTCCTTTAGGTTACCGAGATACTTAGATGTCGAAGGTAAACCTTAGAGACATTTTAGTAATTTACATTAGAACCAAGTCCTATGTTATCACTAGGATACTTTTATGTCAAAGGTGTACAACATGAATAGTTTCATTTGTTTATATATAGAATCCTTTAGGGTTACCAGGATACGTATATGACGAAAGTACTCTTTAGGAATAATGTATTAATTTATTTTAGAACTGAGTCTTTTAGGGTCACTAGGATACGTATATGGAAAAGGTATTCCTTGGCAATATTGCTTTAATTTATTTTAGAATCTTGTCTTTTAAGGTCACTAGGATACGTATATGTCAAAGGTACTCTTTAGGGATATTGCATTAATTTATTTTAGAACCAAGTCTTTTAGGGTCACTTGGATACTTTTATATCGACTTTGTACTTTAAAGGGCATTTTGGTCTTATCGACCATAGTAGGATCCTTAGAGTCGAGTTTAGTACTTTTAGTCTAAATGAATCTTAGTATAATTATTAATATTTATAATAAAATTGGAATTTTTGTAAACTAAGGCAATGTTTTCAATGTTAAAATAATATGTGGAATTTCTCTCAGAATATGAGAGGGATTCTACGAATTATTTTAATAATGAGATACCCTTTTCAAATAGAAAGTCGAGATTTTTTTTAATTTTTGTAAAAATAAAACCTTTTGTATTCCAAAGGCTTTCCAACAAGGCACAAAAGATATTTTGATTTTTAAAACCTTTTGTATTCCATCAGTTTTCCAGCAAGGTATGATAAAGAATGATAAAAACTTTCGTGTTCTCTTGGTTTTTTGAAAAGGTACGAAAGATATTTTAATTTTCAAAAAAAATATTAAAACCTGACTTTATCAAAATTATATATTGGTTTAATAAAATATTATTTATGGGAATTACGGTTAAATATCAAATATTGAAAGCAAATAAAAATCAAAATTTATGTTAACACATGATTAAAAATGTATCGATTGCTAAGCATTACAAGAAGGTTAGTCCTTACTTGTGATTGTAACCGATTCTTAGACCTTTTCATGGGATCTCTGGTATGAGCACAAACCTCAAACTTTATTTTTATGGGTTTCATAACCCTAGATATAAACTTCAGTAGGTGACCAATCTCAACTGGCCAAAATAAGACTGGTGGCGACTCTAAAATAAATTGTTGTTTTGTAACGATTTAGAGTTAAGTCGAGTGAGCAATTCATCTCGCCAACTCAGTCCCGAAACATAAAAAAATAAAGAATAATAAAACAATAATGATATGGCCCTAAAAATAAAAGAAAATAATGATATATGGATATATATATATATATGTAGAACCAAGGGGTACATTAACCATTTTAAGTCGAGCTGGTTAGGATTCATATTAGGGCCATGTTACGACAACTTAGTAACTCCACTGGGGACAAGTTAGAGAGTAAGGACTAAAATTAATTAGTGTTAAGAAAATTTTGATTAATTTGGTTTCAATCGACATTTAACTATAATTCTTGATATTTTCAAAAAATTCTATTTTTGATTTGTATGGAAATTTCACATTATATTGTTCATATTTTTCACTAACCCTTTTTTCCTTTACAGCACTATTTTGAGGGGAATTTGGGATAGGGTTTTTTATTATTTTGGCAAGTGTCGAGTTATAAAAGGTAAGTTGTTCCCTGCACACACTATGCACATTCATATGCATTAAATTCTCCTTCAAGCATATAGAGGGGGCATAGGTACCTGATATTTTACGAGGGGTGAAGTAGCTCTACCTTTTGAGCTATTAGCCTCTATCTGGGCTAGTGAAAAGGCTACTGGGTGTAAATTATGTGCCTCTTGAGGTGTTGCCTCATCATGGGTATGGAAGATACACCCACTCAAATTAAATCCTTTTCGACATAAACCCACAATTGGTAAAGATTAGGGTACCTTGTCAGTTTTTTTGGACATGGGGAGCAATTTGAGAACCTATTTAAATGTCTAACTCAAACCTAATGTAATGAACTATAGGGGACTTACCTAGTTAAAGCCATACCTAGTTTTAAAGGGCACCAAATTAGGTACACATGGGGGAACACTTTTAGCCTTTTACTTTTGCAATTTGATTTTCTTGATATTAATAAATATCTGTTTAGTTACTTTTATTTGTTTGTCACATTAATTTTTATACTATGAAAGATTTGTTTGGCTTGACATTCCTATCCCATGGACACTATAAATTCATTCATGCATTTCTCTATACATTTGTAAAGTTCAAAGCTTTATATATTCATGCATTCATAATTTTTGCAATATACTAAAATAGTTTCATTTATTGTATTTCTAAGCATCACAACATGGATGATAATATTAGGGCAAGAATTAGCGTGTTAGAGTCAATCCAAGAAGAATTTGGTCATGAAATCCGGGGAACAAAAAAATAGATCAAAATTTTGATAAAAATGATTGAGAGTCTAAAAAAGGGACCTCACCTAAGAACATCCTCATCCTCGATGAACAAGTCAGGATCCAGGAGATCGATAGGAAGCACGACTAAGTGCTTTGGAAGCAATGTCAAAAGAATGGGATAGGAGATCCAAAAGATAAAAGAATAATTATACAAATTGATAAAAATCATCAAAGATTTTCTGAGTGATCCTTAAGAACTAACATTGCCTTAAACGCAACCTTTGACACTCAAAGACTCAAAGATTGGACCTAGTGAAGCATCAAATAAGGATTCCAATTCCTGGTCCATGCACATGATAAAAATAAAGGCACCTAATTCCATGCCCATAATATTAGTATCTCTTCCAACCCTCCAAGTTTTCTCAATGCTATGCAACCACCTTCTGATAACCATACCAAGAAAAGATCATGAAAGAATCGTAAATTTGATATGATCCCACTAACCTATAAAGAACTTACCCTCTTCTACTTTAACATCAACTTGTAGCTCTTGAATACATTTTGCCATACCAACCCCTTATCCTAAATGGTATAACATTAATAAACACTGCAAAAACCATGCGAGAATATGAGGGCATTCAATAGAAGCAAGCTATACCTTCAAAAAGAAAGTTCAAAAGCTACTCAATGTCAGTATAATCCAATTTGAACCAAGGATGAATGTCCCTGCTAAACTCCCATCTCATTATTGGAGGCATTAGAACATCTAGGGCAATGAAGTGATCACCAAGACAACTTTTTGGCTGATAGGACTTGCAAATACAGGCTTCATAAATTTAAGGCTTGGTAAATAGAAGGCATGCAAATGACGTGATCATGGAGGCTTTTGTAATTATAAAAGAAATGTCTAGGACTTACAAAGATTCCCTACAAGCATCAGTGTAATTAGAAAAATAAAGTGCTTGCAAGAACAGTCTTTTTGTTTCTTGTTCTTTTAAATCTTGCAAATGTACACCAACTTTGAAAAAATAAACCAGTGGCTTTGGTTGATAAAACGATAGAATCATGACTCGAAATCCATAGATTCTTGCATTTGTAATAATCTCTATGGCCGATACTTAGCTTATTGCTTGACACTCAATTTGTCTTATCAAATACTATTTTATTCATTCATTCCTTCATTCATTCCCTTATTCATTTATTCATTCATTTGTTCAGTAATTCATATATTAATTTTTCCATTTATTGACATACATGCACAAATAATAATAAAGATAAATGTTGACAAGATATATGTATTCACGCGTACTGATTTAAGTTTTTCTTTTCATTTTAAGGGTGAAGTAACATGAATCATTAAATAGAAGATATCGCAAACTGCAAGTTCAATGAAATTACTCGAAACAAACAAGTCCATTTGCACCTACTATTTATACTTCTGCCGAGGATCCCAGCATGTACAAGTGTAAAAAAAATGTGTTAACATTTAAAATATATAGCCAGTGAACACTAGCCATTCACATTAACATTGGTGCCCTTTTACAATGGGCAAATTCAAAAATCATTACACAAAAAGAATTGGCGGTCCTTAATTTTAACAAGAAGGAAAGGTTTTTGCAAAAGCAAAACCATGACCAAAAAATTATTATTACAAATAGTCTCGTGTCATACCAATACTTTTGTTGGGGATCTGAAGAGTACCAATTGAAAGGCAATTACCTCAAAGTACTTAATTTTTATCATACCAATACTTCTGCTAGAGATTCGAGGAAGTACAAGTTTAAAGGCAATTACCCAAAGTACTCAATCTTTGGGGAGCTAGTTCCATAAAACATATTCATGCTGACCAAAGGGGCAACAGGTAGCGTATGTGAGACAAGAAAGTCATCCTATTATTAAATGCCAATAAGACATTGCCAATGGAAGTCATGATCATAGTGAGTTGAGAAAACAAGGAAATCCATTCGAACAGTGTCTTTGCCCCAAGCCTTTTTGTGCTCAAAAACCTTAATAGGTTTGTCCCTGAACCTCATAGCCCTTCATGCACACTTTTTTGATATAGAGTTTCACATGATAACTTTATAAAATAGAGTTATTTAGTCTCATCATTTATATTAAATTAGTTAAGTCTTAGAGATTTTTATTTAAATTTTCTTATAGTAGTATTATCTTATTTAAATTTTAATTATTTTTAGTAGTTTTTAATTTAGCTTTATTTACTTTCCTTATATTTTAATTGTTTAGTTATTTAAATATTTTCCATATTTTGTAGGTCAAATCCCAAAGGAGTTTCCAAAAATGCAACAACTTAATCAAGAAGTAAAGTGGATTCAATCAAGGAAAGTGATTAAGTTTGGCAATTTCCAAAAATAATATTTTCAAGCTACTTGGAGACGAAGTTTGTACCTTCAGGGTTTTGCTTATAAATAAGAATCTTAGGATTAAACTTAGAAACATTACAGAGATAATCCTAGATATTCTATAGTTTTATTTTTTTCTCTAGTTCTTGGAAGAAGAGAAAAGCCACCAAAATATTCAAGAAGCTAGAGAGATTCTGGAGAAGCTTGAAGATCAAAGATCTTGCCAATCTTAGTTTTTTCTTTCTCTTTACTCTTTTTATTTTTCTTGTATTATTTATAATGGTGAAACTCCTTGGTTTTATATTATATATATTTATTATGAACTAGCTTTATTTTTCTAGGGTTGCAATGGAACTTAACATATAATTTGGATTATTTTCTTTTTTTTTCTTGATTTAATAATATTTGAGTTGTTTAGTCAATCATGTTCTTAATGCTTCTAATTGCTTGATCACCAAATAGATTGATTTGGTAACCTTAATGAACTTGTAAAATGGAATTCTGTGTTTAGACCTAGATTGAATGACATATGTTTCTTATTCATTTATTAGAATGAATTGATCTGCATGTTAGATAGGAAAATACAAGCATGACATATGTAACCAAATTAAAGTCTAAGCTTAATGAGTTTCTTTTAATTCAATTTGCATTAGAATATAGTAAATTGATTAAAAGAAATATTTTTATAAAACCATCAGAAGATACTTATAAATAAATTAGAAATCTTGGTTAACAAAGTTAAGAGAGTAGGATTGTTTCAAATAAAGTATTAAGGGAAATTGTAATCCTAAGCTTTTATTACTATTATTATTATTATTATTATGATGTTATAATTTATAATTTATAATTGTTTGTTTGAATAAGATTAAGTTGTTTTAATTTTAGTACTTAACAAATTTAGTATCAATTCCTTGTGAGATCGACACTCTACTTTATCACTATTTTACTTGTTGCGATATGTGCACTTGCATTGCTGATTCCGACAACAGTACAAAGCCAAGAAACCTAAGAAATAGTTTAAGCGATTCTTAGAAGAAAAAAATAAAGAAGATAAAGGTGTACCACACCTCACTAATTTTCTACAATGAGCTCTTTCCTCTACTTACTCAAAATTAGATAATCTTCGCCATTCAAATAAAGCCTAAAAACCTCTCTACCCAGAGTGGGAATCACATGTTGCCATAAATTCTGATTTGAATTGATTGGATGGTTACTTACCTTGCCATGAGCTTTTGATTCATTTTTTTTTCTAAGGAATTTAGTAAAGAGATGGTATGATTAAGATGATAAGAAATAACCATACATCTTATGGAATTTTTAAGCTTAAGAACTTAAAGTTTGATATAACTTCTGTTGTTCCACTATCTGATTTACAATTCGACCCTTAGGGATGTCAATCTAGCAAAAATTTGAAGTTGGAGGAGGCCTATTAAAGGCAATTGGTTTAAGGGTCATCGACCTTATGGTAGCATGCCAATCAGGGGCAATTTTGATCTTGACTCTAAAACTCTGTATATTACTTTTTTAAAAATTGTAAATTATGAAATGAATTTTGATTTGTAAACATTATGTACATTGTCATCTACCATGAATTTTGTTAATAAAGATCTCTAATATCTAGGATAATGAGAACATTTTAGAAAATTTTTTTGGTAGGTAATCACCATTAGTTTGAACTCTTTCAGAAAGGGCTTTTAGCTCCATATATATGATTATCCCCAACATTCAACTATCGACCTTTTACCATTTGAGACCTTCCATATCTAAATGCTATTTTCTATGGATTCCTTGAAGGTCTTGCAAATAGGTTATGCTCCTAGAAGATTTAGATATTAATAGTTTTATTCTGAGATATCCTTTATTTGGATAATATTTTGACATGACTTTCTTAACATTCCTTTAAATCCTTGATTTAGGAAAAATGAAAGTAAACATAAGCCAAAAAAAGTCTTCTCCTTCTGGACAAAACCTTTGCAAACCAATGCCTGATACACAAGATATGAAATCTGAGATGTTTTCCAAGCCAATCTGATTTTCTTTCCTAAAAGCTCAACTAATAATTGGTGGCTATAAAGCTGATAATATTGAGGGGCATACCTCAAGCCTTCAAAAAAATGAGTGCAACATTATGTTATTGAAGTATTCAAAATGATTTTAGAAAGAAATTATCCTCTTTCCTAGCGAAATGCTTACCAGTTCAAATAGTTTTGTTTGAAATGAAAAATGGCTTTCTTTCTCTATCCATTCACAAATATAGAAAATTATCCTTTTACAATCCCCTTTGAGCCTGATAATTTATTTTCTTTCTTTGAACCTTAATCAAGGATCACCCTCCACACTAAAGGCAAATGAAGCAAAGCTTCGAAATCAGAAGGGACAAATTTCAATATAAAGTTACAAGGAGAACAATTCAGATATCATGAACAAAATTTTGAAGAATTAAGAAAGTTCAAATTCTAAGTTAAAATATTCAAAGACAAAATAAAGAGACTTTCAAGTTCAAATATTTAGAATGAAGAATGAAGAAAAACATGATGAAAAAATAAAAAAAAATGGAAAAAGAAAGAAATGAAGACAAATAAAGAAAAATGAAAAAGTAGCATTAGATAAAGGAACAAAGATTTGTTCATCTAAAAAGAAAAGCTGGATTTAATTTCTTCTGAAGAAAAGTGATCATTGATTCAATTACCCTTAAACACTTGATTTGGGCCTATTTATCATTTTCTTTCTAAACCAAGAACCATGGCCTACGTTATGCACCTAACAAAGTCTATTTGGATCAAACATAACTATCTGAGCTATCGGGACATTCCTAGGAAGCTCTCCATAAATTCATCTTTTTGAGTGATTTTTGAGTCCTTGACACTATGATAGGGCAAGCTTAAAGGCCATAGAATTGCTCCTAAATCTAAAAAAGATAGCCCACTAATGGGAAATAACCTTTCATGCGAATTCAGAAATAATCCAAATCCATGAAAATTCCACGATATCAATAAAAGATTGAGTCAAATCCCCAACATTGATTCCTTTCAAAATAAACATTCAAAATTTTCATAACCAACCTTGAGAATTGATGCTTACCACCGGCCTGTCAAATCAACCCTTCAAGACTTGGTGTTTACTAGCATTAGTTGAAAACTTGTCAGGCTATTGTATTTGAAGATTAAAAGGATGTTATAACTTGATTGTTTACCTTTCGAGGAACTCTTATGAAATGAACATCTAACTGAATTTGGTCTTGCTAAACCTTGACTTTGTTATATTAATTTCTTGAAGACAAATTTTAGTAGTGCCACCCTATTTTTGCCTTTAAATTCATTTTTTTCATCTCATTCAAAGAAGTCCTAAATGGTGATCATTAATTAAAAGAAAGTTTTAACATCATGATGAAAGCAATATATCCATTATCCTCGATATTGGAAAATCCATGGTTGAAATGATTTCAAAATTTCCATAGATTTTGATCAAGTATATCCTCTCCTAGGTTAGAATGAAAAGGTGATTTCATTCTATAAATCCTAGAATTTTGATGAAATATCATACTTTTCATGATTTCAATGGAAGCTTGCGAATATGCCTAAAGCATACTTATTAAACTGTGTAAGTAATATCTTTGAATTAATGAACACTAATTTAATATTTAATATTTGATTATTTTTTAGGAAAGATTGAATGATTCTCTTAAGAAATCTATTACCTTCTCACATGATCATAAGGTAAAGTAGATGAAAAAGGCTTTAAAAAAACTTCCATGGTGATATTCGAAGCATTCAAAAGTTTTCATTTAGAAAATGCTTTCAAAGTATTCAATGGTGATATTCGAAGAAAAAGTTTTGATGGTGACATTTGAAGTGTCCATAAAAGTTTAAACCAAATCCTTCGTGATAACTGAGATGCTTCTATGCCAAAGGTGTACAGAAGGAATAGGTTCATTTGTGTTAGAACTAAATCCTTTGTGATCACCGAGATGCTTCTATGCCAAAGGTATACAGTAGGGATAGGCTCATTTATCTTAGAACTGAATCCTTTGTGATCACCGGGATGCTTCTATGCTAATGGTGTACAAGAAGAATAGGTTTATTTATGATAAAACCGAATCTTTTATGATCATTGGGATGATTCTATGCCAAAAGTGTACAGGAGGAATGGATTCATTTATTATTGGTCAGTTTCACTTTGTTGGAAACCAATGAAGCATGATGTCCAACTTTGTTCAATTAAGTAAAAGGATCGATAAAGTTTTTATAGGTTTTTTTCAGTTTATGTATATATGTGTCTATGTGTGAAAAAAAAAAAAGAAAAAAAAAGCTCTTTTAGAAAAAAAAATTGTAAGTCTGAACAAAATTATGTCTATTTGGTCTTTGCCCTATTCCTAATTCTCAGTAATGGTCAAATAGGGACAGCTAGAGACATCTAATTTTGTCCGAGCCCCATTCCCTTGTCAGTCAAAAAATATCCGTGACACAAAATTAGGCACTTGTCCCAGTCGAGGTAAATTTCTTTTACGGGGAATGTACATTTTCAAGACCTATTTAATTGTGCTTAAATGACTGCAGGTGCACGTGACAAAATTATCATCGTTTCAAGAGTTGTACATAAAAAAACTCGAATAAAAAGGATGAATATCAAGGTAAAATAATTAACTTTTAACTTTCTACTTGTGAAATTTTGAAATTTGTTTCTGCAAAAGTTATCACGGTCAAATTTTCTATTTTTTAAAATTTTTAAGAATTTTTCATTAAATTTGGGTGGTTGACTGTCATGTATTTTTTATTAATACCAGTGTGGTATTTATGCTGATATTCACCCTGAAAAATCAAAAATATTCAAGGAAAAATTCATATTGGTATTTTTTTACCATGAGGTGTCAGGTTGGCAATTTTGCCACTTATTTTTGAATTTCTCATTGTATAGCAAGTATTTTGCTCACAAAATTTTCGGTAAAGACTTATTTCGGATCTTAGATGTTCAACATTACCATTTTCTAAATTAATATGTTGAATATTTAATTTATTTTATATAAGTTTCAATGCATTTTTTAAAATTTTCCTAGTTTTAAAATAGAAACTTTCCTTTATCTATAAAATTTTTGGTGAAATTTTTTTGAGTTTTGAACTTCAAAATTATTTAAATATTTCCATTTAATCATCATTAAATCAGTTTTAAAAATTCAATTTATTTTATGAGTTTTACATTTTCTTTCATAATTTTCCCATTTCCAAAGTATTGAGTTTCTACTGCATAAATTTTTTCAAGAGAATTTTTTTGAGGTTGTAATTTTTAAAATTCTTAAAATATCATTGTTGAATTCATATTAATTCAGCTTGTAAAATTTTAATTTATTTTATAAGTTTTGTATTTTTCACATATAATAATTTTTCCCGATAAGGGTTTTTCTTATGAAATTTATGAGTTCGCAACTTTTAATTTTTTTTGTTGTACATAAAAATTGTTTTTATTATTAGATTAAATTAAATTGATCATATAAAATTTTATTTTAAATACATAATTTTTAATTTTTACAATTGGTCCTTCTAATTAATTTTTATGATATAATTTTACATATCAATACAAATATCACACAAAATTCTCTAGAAATCAATGAGGTCGTGCATGACATCACCCCTAAGATGACAAAAATAATAAATTTAAATCAAATCAATTTTAATTTAAACCAAATCAAATTATTACAAGTAAAAGAAAAAAAATGGAAAAAAATAGAATGGTGTAGAAACCATTCAGCCAAGGCATTTCTTTCATGCCTTGGCCGACTTAATCCCTATGAATAAGGATAGTTTTAGTCATTGGGGGGCTTTTTGCTATTTGGCATGCAAAAACACTAGAAAAAAAATTTTTTCACTTGATTTTCTCAAGTTTTTAAGATATAAGCCCTATTCTTTTTTTTTCTCTTCATTTTGATTCATTTTTCATTTTATTCGTGATATAGTAGCATGTTAAGGCTCATGGATTTTCATCCATAGTGAAAGGTTAAATATGGCGATTTTATATATAGATGGTATTTTTTGTTATTCTAATTATATTTTGATTTTTATCTTATAAAATATTGTTTTTTGTTATAATTTTGATTTTGTTGTATACGTGAGTTGATGTTTAGGTTGTTCTTTCCTTAAAGTTGTATGTTAATATGTTGTTAAATATTTCTTTAAATATTTATTTTTATTATTTTATTTTTATTTAAGCTTGGTAGTAATTATTTGTGATTATTTTCATTATTATGTATATCAAAACATGATTATATTTATGTTTCTTCATTTGGCCGAATCTGGTAGGCTGTTTTGATGATGATTTTGTACATATTTTTGTGATAATTTTTTCTTTTTTTTAAAGGTTATTTTGCAATATCAGAAAAGATAGGTACCAAATTGTAAAATATGAAATTTTTTTAGGCTATTCTTGGTTTAGTCGTATGCCTTATAAGCCATTTGGAAATGGATTTATGTGTTTCTAAACATATTTTATGCATTTTTTACATTTTAAGGGCTAATTTGTAATTTTACAAAGTCTACAGACTAGTTTGCAAAAAGTTAAAAAATTTTGTTTCGAGGCCAAGATGTTTAGCCAAATCTTCATGAATATGTTTGTTGTGTTTTACTTGTTATTTTCATATGTTTGATGATTTTTTTTGTGGTATTTTTCCATGTAGGGATTAAATACAAAATTAGAAAAGTTTAGGAACCATTTAGCACATCTTAGTATTTAGGGGTAAAATGATCAATTTAGTAATTTTCAAATATTTCTAATATGCCTATGGCCTTTCGTAGGGTATAGAAATTATCAAAATTTTCATATTGTTTTGGCTTTCTGTTAGGGTACAAGATGTAATTTTGAAAAGTTTAAAGACTTATTTGCAAAATTACATATTTCTTATTCCTAGGCCATATGTGCTTGGACGATTTGTTTATATGATCTTTGGACATAATTTTTTTTGATGGTTTTCCTGTTTAATTATGACTTTATCTTGCTTAAGGCTAAATTGCAAAGTTAGAAAATATTAGGGATCATTTAGAAAAATTGTCCATTTTAGGATTCATGTGACTTTTTTTATATTTTAAAAATATTTCTAACATTCCTATGGCCTTCTATAGGGGTGTAGAAATCATCAAAACTTTTTGTATTCTTTTAGTTTTCTGTTAGGATACGAAATGTAATTTTGAAAAGCTTAGGGACCTATTAGTAATTTTTGCATTTTAGGTCTATCTTGATATTTAAGTTACCAATGAAAGGCATAATGGTTATTTCATATCATTTTCAAGTCATTTAGGTTATTGAGATATTTATAGGCCAAAGGTACTTAAGAGTATTTTAGTAATTTCTTTAAAACAAAGTCCCATATGATCACAAGGATACTTTTACGTTGAAAGTGTACAGTAGAAGTAGGTTCGTTTGCTTATAATGTCATCCAGCCCTTTGGGTTACTAGCATACGTATATGTTGAAGGTAAATCCTAGGGGTATTTTGGTAATTTTTTTAAATCGAATCTTTTATAATCATCGGGATACTTATATGTCGAAGGTACATAATAGGGATAGGTTCATCTTCTTATGGGGTTGTTGATTCCTTTAGGTTATCGAAATACTTAGACGTCGAAGGTAGACTTGAGGGACATTTTAGTAATTTATATTAAAATCAAGTCCTCTATGATCACTGGGATACTTTTACGTCGAAGATGTACAGTAGGAATAGGTTCATTTTTTTATATATAGAATCCTTTAGTGTTATTGGGATATGTATATGTCGAAGGCACTTTTTAGGGATATTGCATGAATTTATTTTAAAACCGAGTCATTTAAGGTCACCGAAATGCTTCTACGTTGAAGGTGTACCTTAGGGGGCATTTTGGTCTTATTGACTATATTAGGATCCTTAAAGTCGAGTTTAGTACTTTTAGTCTAAATCAAATCTTAGGATAATTTTTAATATTTATAATAAAATTGGAATTTTTGTAAATTAAAGCAATGTCTCTAATATTAAAATAGTACATAAAATTTCTCCTAGAATATGAAAGAGATTTTATGGATTATTTTAATAATGATATATCCTTTTCAAATAGAAAGTTGAGATTTTTTTTTAAATTTTTGTAAAAATAAAACCTTTGTTATTCCACAGGCTTCCTAGTGGGGTACAAAAGATATTTTGATTTTTGAAACCTTTCATATTCCACAAAATCCTCAACGGTGTATGATAGAGAATGATAAAAACTTTCATATTCTCTTGGCTCTCTAGGATGGTATAAAAGATATTTTGATTTCCAAAAAAAAATTAAAACCTGACTTTCTTGAAATAATAAATTAATTTAATAAAATATTATTTATGAAAATTATAATTAAATATCAAATATTGAAACCAAATAAAAACCAAAATTTATGTTAACACATGATTAATAAGGTCTTGATTATCGGGCATCAGGAGAAGGTTAAACCTTACTTGTGATTGTAATCGATTTTCGAAACCTTTCATACGATCTCTGGTATGAGCCGAGACCTTGGAGTTTGTTTTTATTGGTTTCATAGCCCTAAGATACAAACTCTAGCAGGTGACCAATCTCACCTAGCCAAAATAAGATTGATGGCGACTGGTGAGCCAAAATAAGATCGGTGGTGACTCTAAAATAAACGGTCGTTTTATAATGACTATTTAGATTTAAGTTGAGTGAGCGATTCATCTCGATAACTCAGTCCCCAGATATAAAAAAATAAAGAATAATAAAATAATAATAATATAGCCCCAAAAATAAAAGAAAATAATGATTTAGATATATATATAAAAACAAGGGGTATATTCGCCATTTTAAGTTGACCTAATCAAGATTCATATCCGGCCATATTGCGACAATAGGGTATTATATTCTTTCTTACATGAAAAAAAAGTTGACTAATGCACATAAAAATTTTTGGAACCTGAAAGATGTGACAAATGCATAGGGTATAATTCCTTCTGACACGAAAGAAAAAAAAGTATAAATGCCTAGTAAATTTCTTGGAACCCGAAAGATGTGATAAATGCATAGGGTATCAAATTCATTTTGATATGAAAGAAAAAAGTGACTAACACCTATTAAATTTTTTGGAACTCGAAAAATGTGACAAATGTATCGGGTATCAGATTCCTTCTGACACGAAAGAAAAAAGTTGACTAATTGCCTAGTAAATTTCTTGGAACCCGAAAGATGTGAAAAATGCATAGGGTATCAAATTCTTTCTGACTTGAAAGAAAAAAGCTAACTAATGCCTAGTAAATTTGTCGAAACCCAAAAGATGTGACAAATGTATGGGGCATCATATTCCTTTTGACATAAAAAAAAAGCTAACTAATGCTTAGTAAATTTCTTAGAACCTAAAAGATGTGAGAAATGCATAGTGTATCAACTTCTTTCTGACACGAAAGAAAAAAGTTGACTAATGCCTAGTAAATTTTTTAGAACCCAAAAGATGTGATAAATACATAGTATCAGATTCCTTCTGACATGAAAGAAAAAAGCTAACTAATGGCTAGTAAATTTCTTAGAACCCAAAAGATGTGACAAACGCATGGGGTATTAGATTCCTTCTGACACAAAGAAAAAAGTTAGCTAATGCCCAGTAAATTTCTTGAAACCCAAAACATGTGACAAATGAATTGGGTATTAGATTCCTTTTAACGCAAAAGGAAAAAGTTGACTAATGCCTAGTAAATTTTTTGAAACCCGAAAGATGTGACAAATGCATAGGGTATCAGATTCCTTCTGACATAAAAGAAAAACACGGATGTGTAAAAAAAATGTGAAACCAATGCATAGATTTTTTAACTCTATTATAAATATGGTGATTCATCATTGTCATTTTCATTCACTTTCATTGTCATTTTCTTCCTAATTTTTGTGAGATTTGTTCACAGAGTTTATTGATAATGTTTCTTCATTCTAGCCTTTGTTGTTTTCTGCTGAACATGAATAGCGTCAGTTTCTTTTCTGATATCTATTTGCATTTTCAGAGCCAATTGCAGGTATTTATTTCTACTTTAATACGTTAAACCGTTCTAAACAAATTTATATTCAATGTTTATATGTGATAATCTGGATGGTATTTGATGGAAATAGTATTTGTTTACAGGTTAATTAAACAACATGAGCAATAGATTTGTCGCACTTGTCTCCTTTAATGGATAAATTTTCAATAGTGAAGAAATTATTGCCTTCTAAAGTGATTGTCCAAAAAGTATTCGTATTGAAGAAGACATCATAATAAAAGAACTGAAGGCCAAAATTAATACAAAAAACAAAGTTGGGAATGGAAAAAAAGTATCAGAGATCAAGTATAGGCTTCCTATTTCTATAGCAGAGGGATGTATCCGATATAAGAGTTTCCCAGTTAAAGATGACAATCATGTGAGATGCATGTTTAATGCCCATAAAAAATTTTCTAATGTTGGCATAATTAAGTTATATGTTGAGCAAGCAGATGTTAATGATGATGATGGGCCTTCAAATATCCATACCGCATGCAACGTACTCACACAAATGTCATGGCCATTTAACAATCCCAAATGTGAACCTCCTCTAGATGCACAGCTATTGATGAATAATTTCGTTGAATCTTTCATTATTCATCTGTGCCACCAATAGTTCCTACCACTGAAGATGATGCGCCACACACCTTTATGATGACAGAGTCTCCAATTAAAAGTGTAGAAATGGAAAGTAGAAGACCAAGTTTCTTTAGTGCTGATCTTAATCCTGATCAGTTATCTAGACCCCACCATGAATATGTCGATGACTTCAGTGAGCCAAAAAATCATGCTAAATTTGATGAGAGTGATGATAACAATGATTTTGACCCAGATGTCACAACTAATATCAACATTTATAATTTGTCATCTACTGGTGGAGATAGTGGTCTTTCATCAGTTTAATCTTGCATTCAAAATGTGCACCCTCGATCTGGATACAATGTACATGGTAGAATTTTCAAAATATGCTCGTACATTAAGTATGCCATCAACCTAGAATCCATCTACCGATGATCTTTATGTTGGGATGCAATTTGCTACGAAAAAGGTGGTGCTTTTAGCTATCAAGCACTACAACATCAAAAAATTTGTAGATTATAGAGTTGTCGAATCTACGCTGACCAAATATCATAGTAAGTGTACAATGTATGGCCCAAGGTGTAACTCGAGTATAAGGATAATGTTGTTGAAAAAGAAGCAAGTTTGGGGGATTAGAAAATACAATGGCCTTTATACTCGTACATGACGAATTTCACAAGATCACTTGAAATTAGATTCTAACATGATTGGTTCATGCATTTTATCTTTGATCCAAGCAAATCTGGCCATTTCTATTTTAGTTTTGGTTATAGAGACGTGGAATAGGTGTGGATACATGATCTCCCATAAGAAAGCATGGATAGCAAAGCAAAAGGCAATATTTTGATTGTTTGGCGATTGGGATTAATCCTATAATGATTTGCGAAAGTAGTTAGGTGCAATGCAATATTTTGTTCTTAGTATAATAGTGGAATTATAAACTGTACCTACATACCACGATCAACTAATGGTGTAAGATAAACGTATTCTCTATCGACTTTTTTGGACATTCATATCTTATATTGAAGGGTTTTTTTTGGTAAGCCTATTGTGCAAATAGATGGTACAATCTTATATGAAAATACCAAGGAACATTGTTGTTAGCTGTTGCACAAGATGGCAATCAAAACATTGTACCAATTATCTTTGCAATTGTCGAGGGTAAGACAAAGGAGGCATAGTCATTTTTTCTCAACAATTTACGTAGATATGTTGTTACACAACCTGGCATCTGCTTGATTTCTGATCAAAATAAATCCATCAAATCTGTCATAAGAGACTCAGGTAGTGCATGGAAATCTCCACATGCATATTTTGTGTATTGCATTTGACATATTGCAGCTAATTACATGAGAAGATTTAATAACAAGGACTTGCGTTGATAAGTTGTTAACATGGGTATGTATTTGTATTTATAGTTATTTAATCTCTTACAACCCTCTCAATTTTCATTTTTATTAACAACTTGTTAACAAGTCCATAAATTAGCATATGATTTAACAGCGTATAAGTTGAGGTGACCTCTTTTTCAGTGGTACTATAAAAATCTTTATGCAAAAAACACAGAAGCAGCTGATTGGATTAATAAGATCCCGAAAGAGAAGTGGGCTCAATCATATGATAAAGGAAGAAGCTATGGACATGTGACAATGAATCTAGTTGAATGTATAAATTCAATATTAAAGGAAATTCGTCATCTTCTCATAATTGCTTTAATCCAAACAACGTATTTTAGGTTGGTTAAATTATTTGTTAAAATGGAGAATAAGTAAATAGCAATGATAAACCACACATAACTGTGAAATAATCATTAGAGGAAAAAACCGAAATATAAAGCCTTGCAGCAGAAGTAGTCCAAA
>JBBYHK010000020.1:3733732-3745658 GCA_038382065.1 Adansonia grandidieri | reverse complement strand
ATTTATGTCATTCAATTAAATAATAATAAAATAATCATCTTCACACTCATTCCCACAGTTCAAAAATTTACTCAAGTTACATGTAAAATCTGTTCATACAACAAAACAAAATTTAGAAAAATGATTTCAGGATTAGAAAATACTAAGATAGTAATGGAGAGTTATTATTATACAAATTGAAAGTAAGTATCGAATACATGTACGTTTAATTTTTTTTTTAAATTATTTTTCATATATGGAAGGATAAAATCTTCTTTCATTGTGTTAAATATTTTAAGAAAAATAAAACGTTTCGACGTAACGTTTATGTTTACAAAAATGGTAGTTTATGGTTATTGAGTTTCAGTTTATGGTTTCATGGATATTTAATGTTGTGAACTGTCCATTTATTTCATTTAACTTTTTCTTTTCTTTTGGAACTTCTTTCCTTAAACATCAACTTTAAACATCCATTGTCTCGATGTATTTTAGCCTTTCATTTCTGTTTCTTTGCAGAAGAAATTGCAGAAAACTTTTCTGGGTTTTTCCCTGGCTGATTCAAGGTAGCCTTTTTCTAATATATACATTTTATTTTCTTAATTTTCTTTTTCTTTGCAATTATTCTTTTGTCATGTAGGATTTACTTTTAAGTTAGCTTAGGATATAACTGTTTGATTAATTTCCTAAAAGGCTAGTTTACATGACGAATAAAGTAACTTATTGTCCGCAAGCATTTGCTAAATACTTACTCTAAAGTGAGACCATGCACAAATCAACTAGGACAATATTTGCAAAATTTCTTGTTCTGGGTTTTTATTGTTATCTAATTGCTATATTACTCATATTTGGGTGTGAATGATAGAGGATTGGATAGCATCCAAGGCATTTGGCTTGCAAGCTGGAAAAAAGTGCTGATCTATGTGTTTATTTCAATTGCTGCTTTGTTTAGTCTGCAGAGAAAGAGAATGAAGAGTATAAGGAACTACTTTCCCTTTTTTCTCGGCTATGTTGCTCCAACATTTCATTTTTCTTGAAGTAACCGTTTTCGACATCCTTGACACATTTTTAGATATGATTATGAGGATGTTACCCTCCAAATACATGAAAAAATTTAGAAAAAAAATTATAATACCCTTGTCAAACAAATAATAATATTCAATATTAACACTCGAGTCCGAGCAACATAGCTTGTTCATTTTTATCACTGTGGTATATAATTTGCTCATGAATTGTTTCCCATAAATACAGATTTCACCAATATTTGCGTTTCTTTTAACACTGATTGTCACCAGACAATTGTCATTTTTATCATCATGCAGGGATGATCTAGTCTCTAATTTTCGGTTGCCAGAAACTTTATCTTCATTCAGAGACTTGGCAGACTGGTTATTGACTGCACCAATCTAGCTGCAAGCATTCTTATTATCTTGATAATTTGTTATAAAATATGGCATTTATTCATTTTCGCTGCTGTGTTTCAGGTAGCTGCAGATATTTAACAGAACAAACTGCTTTTGATAAAAAGTAGTACCAGCAGAAGTTATACTAACTTGGTAATTTTCCATGACATATTAGCACCTTCTATACCATGAACTTTGTTACCAATGGTATATTGATGTTTATTTAAAATATCCTTCCTTCATCAAGTTCCCTGCATCTTTTTACCTCGTTTGATTGCCAGTAAATGGAATTCGATAATAGTTCTCAAATACTTGGTCATTACCGCAATGGATGTTATGAAAATCCGTTTTTCTATGAACAATTGCATTGATTCTCGTTGATGGATTGATGATAATTCTAATTTGTATTTTTTTTTATGTTGTGGTTTCAAAAAATAATACTAATTCCGATAGTTTCGGTGAAGCAGCAGTGCTTGATAATGAAGCTATCTAGGCCGTACCAACTATCAGATTTACCAATCTATTCACTTTCATAAATCTAAAAATTTATAATTAACCATGAGTTAGCAGGAAGGAAAATTGAAGGCCTCTTAAGTTATAGAATCCACGCTCATGCTTTTGGCTTTGAAATCTCTGCAGGGATGAGAGCATACAAGGTAAAGACCAATATAGAAGTTAACAGGCAAAAGGAAGATGGAGTCAAGAACCATGGAGCTAATGATTTCATGGCCAGGAAGAATCCAATACAAGGGGCATCATATACTGCAAGTCCTAGTGAAGCAAAAAGAAGTGAGGAAGAAAAAAAGCTACATAATACTAGGGATACCGTTTTGTCTTTGGATGCGCCGGAGCTGGTTATATTTCTTCAAGAGAGTGATTATCAGTCAATCAAGGATATTTTCATAGACAAGGAAGTTCCTTCACAGAGTCGATTGAACTATAAGGATATCCATTCCAACTTTCATACAGATGTGGATGGTGACAGCAAAGAGCCCGGAAAATCTCTTACTATAATGTCATCTATTTGCAATGAGATTGAACAGGAATTCAAGAATTATGCAAGGCAAAAATATACTCTTGAGAACTTAATGAAGGATGGTGAAGAAGATGGTGGAAGAGATAATCACTTACCTGATAAGTCCACTGGAAAGATGATACCTTGGAAGCGGCAATCGAAAGAGGTAAGAACCCACATGCTCCCATGCTTAATTCTTTATCATATAAGATAAAGAGTGAAAATAAAAGTTTTATAGGTAAATCTTTTCTGAAATGATTTCAAGTTGTGTTTCGCACTGTAGCATTGGTGTTTTCTTGAAAGACGGAAACTGTTTATTTGATGGGCTGTTTTCAGTTCTTGGAAACTTGTTAGTTCGTCCCTTCAGAAGAAAGGATTTTCGTTATTTCAGCCATCTTCTATTTTGGCTATACTTTTCTGTAGAAGCAGGATATCTTTTTTATCTAGGATTCAGATTCCACTGGCTAAGAAAGCATGGTGGAGCCTCCATTGATCTGTGGCTTAACGGCTATGCCTGGGTTTTACTTTCAAGCAATCGTAATAGGTGGAAAGGCTCAACCAGAACGTAAGACTTCAGGAAACCCAAGACTTATACAATGTGAGATAACACCACTGTAATATGTCAAAACCATTTTATTATTAGAATTTTAGCACAACCTTAAACTGAAGAACTTAGAAATGAGCCAACTGGTCTACCTTCACCCTTAAACGGGACTGCAGCATTAGCCATACCTATTGGTGATGAGTTGAATAAAAGAAATAGGAAGGAAAAAAAAACCAAAAGTTTTGGAAAGAAAAGAAAACAAAAGAAGTCCCAATTCATAGAGATGGCAATATTGGTGACATTGAGGAACAGTTTCAAAGGATAGTCTCTGGAACCCTTTTTTATGTTTCATTTTGTTATACACCATTGTCAGCCAGCACATACAAGCAGAAAAAACTGGTCCCTTTTACAGGATTGCTATGCTTTTGTGCTCTGTTCAACTATTATTGCCAACGACGACCTTGTATCAGAAAAAGATGATTGAAACCTTAATAAAGCTCCATTTTTAACAGCTAGACATTATTAAAAGATCAATGGTAGATACTGCACCTACAATATGTAACTTTGCCTCCGTACGTGATTGCCCCCGCCTCATCATTTTAATATGCAATAGCAATTCACCAAAGGATTTCCAGACTCTCACATTAAAAAAAAAAAAAAATCAGACTTTAATCCTTGAGCAAATCTGCCAGTTTCATATAGGAGATTCAATTTCATTGAAGTCAATGGAACCATCTGCGACGGAACCAATTGGCCACAATAGCCGTTTAAGTGAGGTCTCTTCCAATAGTGAAGCAGAGAGTGGAAGCACCATCCATCTTTCTGATTCATCTTTAACTACCATGAGTAGTCTTGAGGAAACTTTAGAAGGTTCAGAGTGTCATCAGCCTCATAAAACCGAGAGCTTATCGAGGACCGAAGATAGGATGTCACAAAGCCTAACAGGTTCGAGTCAAAGCTTTGTTAATGAACTTGTTTCAGGACCAATACCATGTTCTGGTAGTATTTCTCTGCGGTCAACTAGTAGCAGCGCCAGCTCTAATTCGTTTGCCTTTCCCATGTACGCTTGATCCTTTTCATGATTTCATTGTGCTTTTCTCAGTTAGCTTTAAAGAATTGGTGGCTCATTGGTTGGCTTTTTATGAACAGATTGCCATCAGAATGGAATGGCAGCCCGGTACGAATGGCGGAAGCTGACCCTAGACACTCGAAAAAGCACCAAAATTGGAGAACCTGTTTTCTCTGCTATAAATTCTGAAAGCCACAAGTGACTTTCATTGCTTCTTTTTTAGAACATTTTTCTATTTCCCCCTCTCTGATTCTATGCAGGATTCCAAAATTCATACTTTTGGATAATGGTTTGATATAAATGATGAACCCTAGCAATGATGATTGTCATATAAATTTTTCCCCTTTTTCATGTCTCACCAAATTTGTTGTCTTACCTTCCAGCATTATCATTTCAGCATGTTGGAGAAGTCTGTTGAAACCAATAAACAGACATTTGGCTGGTGACAAGTCAAATAGTACAAAGCTTGTCTTTTTTTTTTTGGAGCATAATTCTTTTAAGTTGACAATCATGCTTTTTGGATCATTAATGATGTTGCTATATTTACTGTCGATTGACTGAGACGAAGTTAAATTTATACTGTCTGTTCTGTTTCTGTCATTTCCATTACTTTCCAAGTTTTACCTAACAATGAATAATGTCCTTGATTTTGATCATGGGTTGGATTAACCACTTATGTTTACCCGGACTCTGGACCGTTCACTACAGGTGTGCACAATATTTTCCAAATTTTTCAAGCATTTGGATTTTAGAGGATCATATTTAATATTCATGTCCAATGACATAATTGCTTTAGGAAATGAAGAATCGGACTAATATGGTTAATTATCACAGTTCATCATCGTGCCCTTCCGATGATCTTGTCTATATTGCATGTTAAGCAAACTGACGATGGTCCGGTAAGAATCAAGCTTCGAAGCTCGATCCTAGAAATTGTAGAATATATTAACTGCCGACTTATTGCAGACATGAATTTGACAGTGTTTCAAAAGTATTTCATGATATTGCGGGCATTACGTAATAGATAAAAATGCGATGCAACCTCTTTAAAAAAACTGCTGCGATAAATTTCATCATTGGTGCTATGGAGTCCGGAGTTGGCTTAAGCTAACCGGCAGTGCTGCTTGAGTTTGATGGAAATGGACATTGACAAAGACGTGCATAGCAAAAAGGGCTGAAACTCGTTTGCTGCTTACGGCATTCCTTATACAGAGTTTGACTGACCCAACTCCAACCCAAAACCCAAACTCCATCGCTGCTGCTTTCACTTTCATGTCCAGCTAAGATACAGTAATTTTTGTCACCTTTGACAAAAAAAATCAATGCCGGCTCTTCACTTTCAGACCTTTATACACATTGGATTTATTTGCAGACATCTTTGAGCTACTGGTACAGATCTTGAGCCAGGCCACCCAGCGCACGGACACGGACATGAAATCCTTTGCAATGCATTAATCACTAATTATTTTTTTCCTTTAAAAGGGCCACTTGCTCTTCTAATCAAAACCAGGTTTCCATTCTCACACTGCCCCCAGCTGCAAATCTGTAACATCATCATTTTCATGATCATCAATTCCACAAATTTGAGGTCATTTCCCAAATCTGATGGAAAGAAATCCCCCTTGGCGCCATATTTGAATATGCAGAATTTTGCAGGCAAAATTCCGTTTCAAATTTAGGCCATCTTTGCCGGAGATCAAACCAATATTATTTGAACTTGATTTAAATGTAGAATATAGATATATCTGATATTAATATATTTAATTTTTAAAATTTTTTTATATATTTAAATAAATTTGTAAAAATTATATAATATACATTAAACAAAAGTAATTTGAATATTTTAAAAAAATAAAAGGTCAGAATAAAGTAACCAAAGATTATGGGATCATTTGCATTAGAGTAAAATAGGAAGAGACGGTGATCCATCCAGGTAATCCAGTGGATGTTCTGACTAATTTCTTGCAAATCAAAATCAGTGCTACAAACTAGACGGCCATTGCCCGAGACGACCGCACAGGAAGGACCACCTCCATGTGCCAAACTCTGAGATGCTAATTTTCAGTCACTATCTATGCCACAGTGTTTGACACATAGCATGGCCCATTGCTAGTGAATCTTTAAATGATCCTTTCCATTGGCACGGTTTGTGCCTTGGACCATTCCAACCATCTCTGTTTAGTCTTCAATTGACAGATTATTGAGATATTTGGGAAATGAATTAGCTAAATATTTCATCTATCAATCCTTCGCCCCGTAATAGCAAACTCAAAAGACTTAACAATGAACAAAAATGGAGAAATTGGTTCTTCTGCCTTGTGAAATTCTCAACAAAATCGTGATGAAAACAGTTCCCTGTAATGCTACGCGACGATTATTGGAGTCGGGACTTTATTTTGCAGAATTTTGACAGAGTCCCCGTCACTAGATGGGCTAGAAAACATTCATTGATCGGGCTTTTCAGGTTCTGCAATCTCTGGCTCAATCCAACACGACATTATTCACACTGACAGTACAGTGAGTCAGAGAAAGAGAGAGAGATGATTTAACAGCTGCAGCAGCGACCTTTGCTGTTCCTGAAGTTCGTCTTTACCTCACTAGTTGGGTCGTATGGTTAAGTTGGACGGCACTGGCAGTGGCAGTACACATGATTATAACCTGTCAACCAATTCGAGGTTTTCTCGATCAGAATTGAACCAGCTCATTGAGCACTCACGATTTGAACAAAGTTTTATTCAAATTTAAATTAAATTAAATTATTAAAATTTTTATTTAAATTTAATTTAATGAAAATTAAATACATCAAATTTAATAAATTATTTAATCTATAAATAAATCTGATTAAATTGTGAGGCAGCAAATAACAATAGCCGACGTTATACTTTGTTGGATTTTTCTTAAAATTAATTTACAGAACCCCAAAGGGAAAAAGGGTAGGCAACTTGATGCTACCTTAATATTGTAGACTAGTACTAAATCAAAGGACAACAGATAAGAAAAAAAAAAAAAAACATTTAATGAAGCATCATTGTAGCATGTTTGGATTTAAGCATCGGTAGTTTTCAGCTGTTAAATTTGACGGAGAACCAGGCCCCATCAGTGGCAACATTTGGCCAAACTACAAGGACAGCAGAGGGCCAGGACCGGTGGTGGTCCGCCCTCTATGCTAACTAGCCAAGTTGAATAATGAATGATAGCCCCCTATATTTAGACTTTGTAACAAATGCAATCTCCTTCCAGATTGTACCCAGAACTACATATCAAGCCTCTTGAAAACTTCTTATGCTGTCGTTGTTTCAGCTAAGAGGTAATAACCCAAAGCTCAATTTTGAATGGATATAATTATGAATATAATTAAAAATAATTAAAATATTTTATAAATATATAAAAATTTAAAAATTTATATAATAAAATTATTAATATATTAAAATTTATAAATATAAAATATTTTAAAAATAATTTTTTACGAATAACACGAAAGGGACTACATCAAAACCCTCACCTAATTTAACACCCCACCCATCCTGCTACTTCCACACCCATCCCTAAAGTCCAAGGGTCCAAAACCACACATTTAATGTGCACAATCATTTAAGCAAACGATCCAAAAGCACTGAATTCAAACATCAATCATCATCCCCCATAACCATCCAGAGATAGACAGAGCATTGAACTTAACCAGAATCAATACGGTGGCAAACTCGATTCCCAGAATAATCTGATACTCAAAATCAATGGCCGTGGGAAATGGTAGGGGATCACTGATCACTTTTTAGAACCCTAAACTGATCCATGACTCATAATGGGAGTTGCGAGGGGGAGGGGGGCCGGACTTGTGAGTCCACTCTGCTTCTGCACATGCCCTGGACCCATCCATCGAATACCAGCAAACCCAATCCCCATATTTGCCCGTCATCGTCGTCACGGATTTAAATTGTCATCGTCAACATATTGAATTTATTTCAATTGACATTAAAAAATTTACCGATTATTATATTTGTTATAATTAATTATAAAAAATAATTAAAATTATAAAAATAATTTTCGTAGTATTATTGTTACCTTCACTAATTAAATTTCAATAACTATATTATCTTACGTATCAATTTTCACATCCCATCACTCTTAACCCTGGTTAGCATTCCAAAATTTTTCTGCCAAAGTGACTAAAAGGGAGAGAGAAAGGACAAACCGACGTTGCACTCCGCCAGGGGTCGAGACAGTCACCCTATGTCCCTACCAGAAGGCCGTAGTTGGTCGTCAAGAGAAAAATTATAAATAAACTAAATTACCAAATACTATTTTTTAAAAAATATCTATCTCAATCCTTAAGATAAACTTGGGTTCCGCTTCCTTGGTTCATGATATAGGAACAGGACTACAGGAGAAGTACATTATCCTAAACACTACCTCTCTCTTGTCCGTACAGTAGCCCATCCCTTCGTCAAAATCAAGCCAAAAGCGTTGCAGTTTGATTGTCATATTAAGCCCCTGATTCGTCCTTAACTAATATATAATTAATTAATTAAAACTGAGAATCAAACTGGCAAGACCTTCCAAAATCACCAAAATAAAGCTTAAATATTAGGGAAAAAAAGAAAATATTTAAAATTACACAAGAAGAAACAGTCACACTCATCCCTGTAACTCTCTCTCGTTTCTTTACCACAAAGCCAGGGATATAAATTACGGTGGTTAAGTTGTATAGGTGAATATTAACCAAAAAAAATAAAATCATAATTTAAATCATCACTCTTTCTTCTTCTTTTTTTCAGGAGGGGCGGGTGGGGTTTGAAGAGAGATTTTTTCATTCTTTCCGTTTTGTAGTTAATAAATAATTTAAGGAAAAAGAGTAGGAGATAATTTTACGGGAGATAGAGGCTTGGATGATCGGTCCACTGACTCTGACTGCAACATGTCTTATCAACAGCGGTAGGAAGATCAAACAACCCTTGATCCCCGCTCCCTTGCCAATCCAACGGTCCAAATCCGCTCTCCGATCTAGCATGCATATTTGCTAGCTCAACCTGCACCGTCTGATCAAGCAATTCCCCGGTGATTTCTTCATCTCCGCTACTCATCGTCATCATCATCTTTTGCTGCTGTGGCTGCTGCCACTGTCCTTGCTCAAGTCCTTGCCCATTTAATACCGTACCGAAACCAAACGGCAACGTTTCATTGTTTGATGAAGTAAACAAGCTCGCAAAAATCCCGATCTCCGGAAATATCCCACAGCCCGATCCTTGATCCAGCAATCCTGGCTCGAACCCTAAATTACTAGGGTTTCCATAAAACTTCGACTCACCTATATTTATCAAGTTAGCATGAGAGGTTACTGCCGATATCGCCTCTGCTGCTGCGCCACCAGCAGAGCCGTTGTTGTTGTTATTGATATTATTATTCGTCACTGCAACGTTAGAATTGATTGCAGTAAGACTAGAACTCTCGCTGCTAGAATGAGAATTCGCTTTACGTTGATCACGGTGTTGTTGCTCCAGATGTGGCAACGCGGAGGCGGCCACTGTGGTGGTTTCGGATGAGGCTTTGGTTTTCGTGCGCTTGGCTTTGCGGCAACCACCGCCGACGGGGACGTTACGGAGGATGCCACCTTTTGTCCAGTAACGACGGCAGCTCTTGCAAAAATGACGTGGCTGAGAGAGGTTGTAGTTGTTGTAGTAACAGAATTTTGTGTTGAGAGAGTCACAGCGCGGACACTTGAGTGCTTCGTGGTTTTGGTGCTGATGCGGTCGTAACCTCCTGTCTCCTCCTCCTCCTCCACCGCCGCCGAATATGCGCCCTCCGTCGATCGAGTATACGTCTTGCATAATTACTCTTCGCTCCAAAATTTAAAAGAAAAAAATTAATGAAAGCGAAGTTTTTTGGAAACTCTGAAACAAATCCGATTGAGTTTTATTTGAGTTCATACAAACACAGATTCCATCGAATTTTTGCAAGAAAAAAGAATCCCGTCAGTGAAGGATATTTTTTGTTCGTTTGAGAAAAAATTGAACCTTGGGCGATAAATATCTCTTTGCATATCTTCTATTGACAAAATTATATCCCAATTCCCAAATTAACCCTCTTCGAAAAATAAAATTACGTAAATTGCTGTACAGGGTGAGAATGGGGAAAGTACAAAATTAGGTTTGAGAATTTAAAAATATTTGAATTAATATCTTTTATATAATATTAGAATTCATTTATAATTTTTATTATTCTATTTTTCAAAATAATTTGGGAATTGAATTGAATGTTAGGTTTATAACTCATATCGTTGTAAATCTCTTATCATTTAGGCAAAAGAACAATAACAACTAATATGTAAATGAAAAGTTATTAACCATCAACAAATAAAATCTAAAACTTATCTAAAATTATAATGATTAAAATCGTAAAAATCGAATATGAATTATATAATATCAAATATTCGATTTTTTAACGCAATTTGTGAATTGTGATTTGTAGGGAGTATTTGGAAATCCGGTAACTGTACGGGAGAAAGAGATTGGGACCGTTGATATGGGACATGCGAGGGTAGAGAATGAGAGGGGTAATCGCGTACCCAAAATAAGGTTGTCGAGTTGTCGGCCACCCTCATTAACCTGCTGTGAAACTACACCGGAATTCGTACAACTGGTCTAGAAGATTGCAAAGTTGCGCATTATTATTGGTGGGTTATAAAAAAATCCGATTACTGTAGTGATAGACATTATCCAAATTTTTTCAGGTAAAAATATATTTTTTTTACGAAATTTTAAAAAAATAATAGAAACAATTATATATATATAAATATATATTTTATTTTAAGAACCTTAAAACACTGATTAATCAGTCCACTGAGATTGCGAAACGCCGTAATTCATACTGATAAAATATAAAGGCGAGAATGGGGAACGGCGCATTTTTAAATTCGTCTTGGCTCATGTTAGCACGAGATCCATGGCCAACCGCCATTTTTATCCCCCCTATTCATCACCATTTTCGCTCATTTCTCTTGAATTCTACTCGCTTTTCCCTTGCGTTTCTTTATCTTTGGTTTATAAGAATAACGGTCTCTATCATGGATCGCTTCCCAGACTGTTCGATTGGTAAACCTGCAGTTGTTAGATCACTCGACAAGCTGCCGGATAAGTTCGACAGTTGTAGCCAAGAAAGTTGATCAGTCAGTTCGTTGTAGCAAAGAGGTTAGGGTTCCGGCTTCTCAAGGTCTGACAATGCAGGATCAAGCAAATAAACTCGACATATTAAAAAAATGTATTTAATATTTTAAATATGCCTTAAATTAAAATTAAATAAAACATTTTTATTTAAATATTTCCAGTGGGATTGAGTCGTACCAAATTTAGCGAATAGGTCTAATTATAATTACGAGGAAAATCATAAATATTAATAGAAAACAAAATAAAAAAAAAAACACCTTGTTAAAAAATGAAAAACCGATTTAAATTAGTATTTTTAACTAACTTTAGGGTTTATTGTGATAATTTTTTAACTTTATTTGTAAATTAAAAAAATTTTAATATTAACATACTTGATAATAATTTTTTAATATTTAAATTATTTTAAATTTGGATTGACGGATTGAGTCAGGAATTGGAGCTCATGCCACTTCAATCCACTATCTAACTTGTTATGCACTGAATTATATATAATCAAGTATTACAAATATATAATAACTGAATTAAATAAAAAAACCAATGAAATAGCAAATGATTGAATATATTTAATATATAGTTAGATCAAATTCATACATGATGATATATGAACCAAAACTATAAAAGTGTCATATCTTCTTCTTTGCAGCAAACGAATTACCCAAAACGTATGTATTATAAAAGAAATATATAAGAACAAGAAGTATAGGAACCAATGAAAAAAAAAAAGACAAGAAAAGAATATATATATATATATATATATAT
>JBBYHK010000020.1:3714050-3733632 GCA_038382065.1 Adansonia grandidieri | reverse complement strand
ATATATATATATATATATATATATGAACTTGTTATTACCAATATTTCATATATTACTTATAATTTATTAATATTGGATTGACTTATGAGAAATGATGACGTTTTGAAAAATTTGAATCCGAAATTTTTTTGGTTTAGAATTATAAAAATTGAGATAATTTTGTTTGATTTGATTAAAAGTGAACTAATGACTACAATGAAACATCAAGTAAAAACATTTTATTTTAATAAAAAAAGTAAAATCACATATTTTATTTATATAAAAAAATTAACTTTAATTTAAACCATATAAATTACAATGTTTTTATTTATTTTTAAATATATATTTTTCTATATCTTTTTAATAAATCTTACTTAGATCATATAATCTTTCTAAATTTATTTTAATTTTATTTTAAAAATTAATAAATCAAATTTAAAATAATTTAAACTTGGATAATTTAATGTTAAACTTTAGTTAATTACTTTAATTTAAAGCGATAAAAACTTGAAATAATTTAAATTTAAAACAATTCAAATTTAAAATAATTTAAATTAATAACTACTTGAATTTAAAATAAATTAAAATTTAAATGATCTGAGCTTTATATTAACTTAAATATTTTAACATCCAAACCCATCTTAATTTAACCATATTCAAGGCCAAGCTGAGAAGCCTGTTTTCAATAGGACTGAGCATTCGATCGATTCGATCAAAAAAAATTTTAAACCGAATTAACCGAGTTAGCTAGAGGATCCGACTGAACCAATCAACATTTTTAACCATAACCGGATTAACCGAACTGACTAAATTTCAATTGGTTTGGTCGGTTAGTTCAGTCAAATCGGTTTATTGGGTCTTGGGCTAATGGTTATATATTTGGTTTGAGAATGGGTTTAATTGAGCTATTAATATATAATTATTAAATATTAAATATTAAAAGTTCGGTTAATTCGGTTAATAATTTTATTAATCGATAACCGACAGAATTAATCAAATAAATCGATAAGAAAAACTGATATAATCATTGAACCGACTTAATCAAACTAAATTAATCAAATTTTATTAATTAAATCAATTAAGTGCGTTTGAACCGATTTATGCCCACCCCTAATTTCCAATGACTAATTTCGTGAGTCAAACAATGGGCACATGCGGTGAAGGCATTACTAGCCATTTAATGACATTTCTTGTAACAAAATTAAGAGCACACAATTTAAGCCTTGACGTGGGTGCATCATAGCCATGTCGAAGTGCACCGCCAAAATTATAAATGCACTAGAAAGATGCTTTTATCTGAATACATTTATATTATTATTATTATTATTATAATTGTATGTGATTAAGATTTATATCACGTAATTACATGATTTAATTAGTAAAATGATATAAAAATATAAATTAGATCATAATAAATTTATAGAATAAAAGATGTAAAATATCATCTGACAGGAAATTAAGTATTTTTAATTAATTTTTGTTTTTAAAATATTCACACTTGAAAAAAAAAATTACGCATTACTAAGAGTAACTTCTTTTTTTTTTTTTTTAATTTTATTTTTGAATTTTTTTTGTCCCATAATAGGTGTATTAGAATAAAAAATAATACAAATATCTTTGTTTAATCAATTAAAAGATGATAATTCAATATATATGTAATTTAAATTTTAATATATTTTTTTTGTTTTATTTTAAAACTGTAATTTTTTTTAAGAAAGATTTATACGTGGAAGAAACAAACTATAAAGTACTTTCAATCAACTCATTAAGATTAAATTTTATAATTTTAATAAAGATAGCTCAATGTTTTTCTTTCGTTTTATTAAATTTAAAATCGAAAATTAAAAAATATATATATATATATATAATATCATTGCATAAATATTGAAAAATTTTATGTTACGTTATTTATATTTTAGATTTTAATAAAAAAATAGGATCCTTAAAAATACTATATTTTAATATCCACAAAGTTTTAAATAATTAAAAAAATGATTATGTTAAATAAATGTTAAATATAGTAAATAATTAATAAAAAATATATATTTGATTAAATGATATAATCTTTAATATAAAACTAAAATGTTAAAGATTTAAATTTTATTAATTACAAAAAATAAAAATATATGTCCAACCAAATTTTTTTGATTTTTTTCATTGTTTTTACAAATTAAATCGATTTTTTATTTATCCAACCTATAATCAATTTTATAAATATATCGAATAGATTTAACTTTTAATTTTCGATTCAATAAAATAATCCAATATAATTTTTTAATTAATAAAAAAATCTCCATCACAACCCTAAATGCCACTGCACTTCGAAACGAAAGGACAATGTTTGGCTACGTATACATGTTTGTTGTCCCAAATATCTACGTATATATGATTGATCTTGTTGACAAAATGTGTTTCAGCCTCCTCATGTGGTGACAAATAACAAATTTAGCCCTGGTTTTTTCCATCCATGAAACATTTCCGACAAGATGTGATAATCACTGCATTTTATCTCCCTTTTTCACACCCTTTTATCTATTTTAGTAATATATTTTATAAATAATTAAAATTAATAAATATATGAATATATAAAATAATTAAATAAATTCATCATAAAATTAGACGTTATTCATATATTAATTAGACTGCTTAATTTTAAACTCAAGATGCTACAAACATTTTTTTATCATTAAATAAATATTCATTGATAGTTTTTTTCTTTTTTACGTATACGAAGGATATATAAAAAATTCTTATAGTAACTATGTTTGAGTTGAATTTACAAATAAAATAAAATAAAATTCAACCGAACTCGAATATTTTTGTTTAAACCAAGTTCAAGACTTGGCTATATCAACTTAACTTGTACTGATTACGTCTTAATTGAAATATCGATGGTTGTTTATTGTTTAATTTTATACTTTGATATTTTGATAATATCAAAGATTAAAAAGTAATATTCATTTTATTATTATCTTTTAACTTTTAAAATAAAAATAATTATGAGTTAAATTATATCAAATCAGATCAAATTTAGATAGATAGTATCTATGAACAATTTTTTTTTTGAAATCTTAAAGTTGGCGTTTATTTTTTTAATTATGATGACATTAATACGTATGCTGAGTTAATTGGTTCGAGTGAACCGGTAATTTAAGGGTAAACATGATCACGCGCACATGGGACGACGTGAGGAAAGGGTGGGGGGTCTTGGGGTCGTCCCCTCACGTTAGCTCTTCTGGTACTTGTCCACGTCAACCTCTCTTTTTCTTTCTCTTTCTCTCAAATTTGAAATTCCAATTTTGAAAGCTTGCAAGTAGGTGTTTAGTATATAAAAATATAGTAGTAGTAATAATAAATAGTTAGACTTGTTAAAGAGTTCAAGCAGGCTGTAAACAAATCGATTCAACTTAAATTATAATATAAGTTTTATAAATATTAATATAAAAATAATATTTTAATATTTTAATATTTTAATATTTTAATATTTTTAAATAATAAAATAAATTTATAAGTTAAATCTACGTAAATAATTTAAACAAAATCGAGTTACAACCTACCTAAATTATAATATAGTAGTAACAAATCGATGGTTAGACTGTAAACATATAGATAGTTAAGACTTGTTAAAGAGTTCAAGCAGGCTATAAACAAATCGATTCAACTTAAATTATAATATAAGTTTTATAAATATTAATATAAAAATAATATTTTAATATTTTTAAATAATAAAATAAATTTATAAGTCAAATCTGAATAAATAATTTAAACAAAATCGAGTTACGACTTACTTGACCTCTGAAAACCTCTAGACATTGCTAGCTATCCATTTACTTTTATGAAAAACTAAAATTTTATTTTATCAATATAATAAAAAATATGATATAAATATATATTATATTTAACAACTATAAAAATTAATGTAATGAATAAGATATTTTGGGGTGCCTTTGGACACTCTCCGATGGTGAAACGGTGGGCTTTCTTTCTTTCATAATCTCTAAGCTTGAAAAAGACATGGGTGTTATACGCTGTGTCTCGTTGATTTGTAGTCATAGCCGTAGGCCCAACCCTTTGACCCCACATTATCAGAAGTCTTACTGGGCCCCAACCCCATCATCTATCCTTTATTTAATCAAAAATCACTCATCCGCGTTCTTTTATAATTTTTTTATTACGCATCTATATTTTATGTACTAATAATGAATTAAGTAATATTATTTTATTAATTTTTAAAAAAATAAATATAGATAATTTTATTTTTAATGAGATAAAATTATTTGACTTATTATTAGTATATAAGCTTGTCTGTACATCAAATACGAAAACTTTTTATTTAATAAAAATAAATATATTTTTGGTAAATAAATATTTTTAACTATTCAATACCTAAATTATAATTTAAGAGATTTTTTTTTCTGAATTGGAAATTCACTCTATTTGATTTATGTAATAATTTTTTGAAGGTGATTTTTAGTTAATTTTAAGTTTAAATTTTAATATTTTGAACTTTTTTTTTATAAAAAATTCTAAGGTACTTCTAAAAATTCCATATTTCCTTTCGGTTTTATCAGAATTTTTTAAATAAAAAACAAAGCAGTTATTAAAACGAGTAATATCAATTAAAATCTGAATTTATGTACATGCATGTCACTTAGTCGTGTACAAAATAGCTTGATTTGTTGCT
The DNA here is from genome assembly GCA_038382065.1 of Adansonia grandidieri. Lineage (NCBI taxonomy): Eukaryota > Viridiplantae > Streptophyta > Magnoliopsida > Malvales > Malvaceae > Adansonia > Adansonia grandidieri. Next base: position 3,728,969 of record JBBYHK010000020.1, on the reverse strand, counting down.
TTGGTTACATGTTTATGGATTACTCAGATCTATGGCATATCGTGTGTGTGTGTATATACATATATATATATATATATATATTGTAATAATTTAAATAAAACGTACCTCTAGCCATTGTTGATCAAGAACCCAGACTAGCTCCAAATACACAAAAACGAACACCCGTATAAGCTTTATAGTCTATATTTTTTTCTTGATAATTACCTTATGATGGTGTACAGACAATTTTTATAGACTAGACTAGGGACCTATACTAGAAGACTAATTAGAGTTATATTCTACCATCAAAGAATCTGTATTCTAATTAGTTACTGAAGTAGAGTTAAACTCTTATCACTAGAGTAGTTTAACTGAATTAAGATTTACTTTATAATTTCACCTTAATAATTTGATTTAATTATCTTGGTCCATTTATTATCATATGGGTCACATAAAGCCCAACCTATATATCATAATTATATTTAAGATATTACATATTTATATAAATTTTAATATATTCTTTCATTTATATCTTGTTCATAATATTTTTTTTTGTATTTTAATATCTTTTAATTATTTTTCAATATAATATTCAATATTGTCAATTGTCACGAAGGATTCATCCTCAAATGCTCCACTTCTTTACAAAACCTAAGGTGACATGGGTTACAGATTTTATGTTTGATTTCCGACCAATATCCTCGGCAAGAAAATGAATTTTATTTTGACCAAAAAAAAAAATAATTACAAAAGTGAATTTCAACTGAAAATATTTAAAAAAAATGTTAAAATGCAAGAGTTGTGCTAAAATTATAATTTTGCAAAAAATTCACAACTTAAAAGGGTACATGAATAATGTGGACTAATATCATCATGTGTTCATAGGTTAGGTCGTGCTTGAAAAAAAATTCTTTTGCCCAAGGCTCGAGTTGAGCAATCAAAAAACTCATATTATTTTTTACAATAATATTAAAAAATTAACAAAATATTTTTATATAAACATTTATAACTAAAGTTAAATTAAAAATTAATTTTTTATTATATAAATAATAATTATATTCAAATTAAGTTAATCCAAATTATTAAAATTTTTATTCAAATTCGATCTAATATCATCGAACTGACCATCCGACCATAAGCAAGTGTAGATTAAACCCATATTCAAGCTATTAAAGTCTAATGATTAAATTATATTTATAGATCACTTAAGCATATGATATAAATGGAGTACAATGGTATGATATGAGTAAATGGATGAGGTGATCAACCACTTGGAAAAAACCCTTAAATAATTGAAGAAAAGGTTACCAATGAAAGTGGGCTAATAATCATATAAGTTTTCAGATGCATGCCATTAGTGTTTTTGTAATAATAACTCATAGATAAGGGATCCAATTAAATCAAAGTGGCTGGCCCAAGCATGTGCTCATCATTCCACATTCAATGGCAATTTATATTTTAAATACCTCCTATCCTACCCTATTAATGTTAATTAATTACTCGTCCTTTTTTAGCTTTTATAACTTCTTAAAAATATTAATGTCATTGATAATTACACCCCACGAAAGTCGTCGTCGTCATCATCATCATCATCATCATCATCATCATCATCATAATAATAATTAGTAATGGTCAAGTGGTTTAGCTAAACAAATATAGGTGAATTGATCGAACTCTATAAGAAAATAAAAATAATCGAACCAAAGTTAATTAGCTCAGTAAATCGATTATATTGATTTGGGTTTTGTTTTACGTTTATGAAATTGAATTTATAAAATTAGATAATATGGTTATGGGTTAAGACTTGGGAAAGATAATTGGATTAGATATGATTACTGTAAATAAAAATATATAATTTATTTATATTTAAGTGTTGATTTTTTCAATTGATTTAATTTAAAAAATAAAAAACAGTGAAATGACTGAATAAACCTATTATATCAATTAACGTAATAGCATAAACCACCGATTAAGGTCGACTATGATGGTTTGATCGTTCCACAAGCCATTGCTCACTCCCATCCAACAGACACTAATTCACTATCTCAAAAAAGTAAAACCCCTAAAATTAAATTCTGCTAATATAAACTGTGCTAATTATATATGTACTTAGCAACGAACGAATATACATATATATATATATATAATATTTATTTACACTTGTGTAAAATTAAAGTAGTTTTCACGTGAATAAGTTTTTATATGATGAATATTTTAACAAACTGACAATTAAATTTAGTAATATAATTTTACTCATCATACATTTAAAGTTTCAAATCGATCTGATATATATTTAACTGTTAAAAGTTTTTATATCAAATAAATAGTTAAATATCTTTAATTTACTCGAAACTCGACTTGTATGATTTAATTAAACACAACATAACATTATGATTTTCGGATTAAACAACTATATATTGCTAAGCAAACAAGAATAAATATGTACTTAGTTAACATCTTAACCAGAAAGTTGTTGTTCTTACTACTATTTCTGAAATGAAAAGATCGAGTGTAATGGTATAAAACAAGATGCAAGCTAAATAATTCGTTTAGCCATTGCATCTTTCGTACTGTAATTAAGCTCTGTTGTATTAGTAATTTTGTTTAGGTAAGAGCAATCAACCAGGACTCTGCTGGTATGGTGATGTGAGAACCTTCAATAATTTGTGATTATCATTATATTATAAATATATTTTCTTATATTAGTGGACCAATGATGATGATGGACCTCATCTTAGCAGCAGTACCTCTGGAAAACCCATTGTTTTTTGGGCCGTAATTATTTATTCAAATCCAATTTATTTATTTAATAAATAAAAATTTATTTATTCAAATTCGATTTATTTATTATCTAATCATTTCACACTAATTGCCCACTAAAGAAACCTGCAGGGTGACACTGCTAGGAAACCGATATAGAGTCAAGCATTTATTTGAGGGGGGGAAAAAAAAGGAAGAAGAATGGTAACATGGAAGAAATAATAGATCCCAATAAATTCAAAAAAGAAAGTTGACAACCATTAATAATGTTTTTAATACTTGAAAATTAATTTTTATATATTAAAAGGGTAGAGATAAATTCACAAACTCTATTTACAAAAATTCTTTTAAGAGATTTTTCAATTCGATCCAATCTTATCTCAAAAATTATTATTGACTAATAAAAAAATATATTTTTATTTAAATTTAATTATTTTTTAAACTTATTTTAACTTTTTTCTCACTATAAAATAAACTTACGTGTCAACTCAAACCCAACCCCGGCTTGGGCTTGGTAAAGTAAGAACAAAAAAATTTCTTTAATTATTTATTGTTTTGTGACGCAAGACTACCAATAACACATTCAGGATTTGCGGCTAAGAAAGCTTTGCACCATGCAAAATGCTAAGCTTCCACGATTTGTAGAGAGAAACAAAAAAGGGGGCAATTCCTTGAACAGACCCACAGCTAATGCACCTTGACTAGGTTCGAGACGACAAGATAAGCAAAATGTCGGCTTATCGATCAAACTCAGTTCATTATATAAGTTCCATTCAGTCGGTTCGTTCTTCAAAATTTGTTTGGATTTTTTAAAATTTTAAAATCAAATCGAATCGATTGAACTACCCTTACCAGACCCAATCTCAATTCCTTCTCTTCTACTTTATTATCATTCAAAATTTCCATTTCTTTGCGAGAGAGTAATGCAACAACTACAAGCAGGACGAAGGCTCACCTCTGGTTTCTCCCGCTTTGCCCATATTCATACGCCAACTGTTCGGCATTGTCCTCTAACTGTGACTAAGCCGGTTGCCGTATTCGTGATCAGATTAAAAGTTGATGCTACCAAACTTATGAAAATGAATTGATATATCCCCCATCTACCTTAACAAACTACGGGAGTCAGTTTGCAAAATGGAACACAAACTTCACCTAAGATGGAATGTTTATGAACCACGCATACACATCAAAAACATCTAGTAACAATGTTTCATCAAATAGGCCATCCTTTACACGACTCTAACCGGTCCTATTGAAACTACCTGTGGGTGTGGCAGCAATAATTAAAGCCCAGCTCTTCGATTTTTGCTGGCATTTTAAGACCTTTCAAGTTCCGATAGAGGCATACAACGAAATCAGACAAAACAAGGCATTTTGATTTACAAATGAATCGAGAAGTGGAGTAACAAGACTCCAGCTCCATCCGTTCTCGAACCCATCTATGAATCATTTGCTATTGCATCCAAACGACATTACAAATTTTATGGCATCAAAAATGAGTCTTTTCACCTATAGCTCAATGGTCTTTTAAACGTCTCATATTTCTATCCCACACATGCATATGAAACTAAAATCAAGGTTCTACTTTTTTTTTTTTTGCACAAAGAAGGTTGCAATATGAGGATAAAAGGGTTATAAATATTTGGATTCGAACCTCAGACTTACTTAATCCCACCACTTAAAGATTGCTGGATGAACCAATTGAGTAAAGCTTCGGCTTCTATTTGTAATATTATGTAAGAAACTCTCAAGCTACACTACAATCAGCTTCTTGCAGTTTCACAAACTCCTCAAACAAAAGGATAAGTGTTCTTTCAAAAGCAATAAATTGGCAATAACTATTGAAAGCTATGTAACACAAGTACTTCATTTTTTTTAGAGTATCTGTGTCCGATATGTATTTAGACATAGATATAGGGGTATGATCCCCCAAATATATGGAGAAACTTAAAAAAAAATTGAGTATACCCGTACCCGTATCTGACACTCACCCTTAACTCAGGGTAATAGATTGAATGCATAGCATTTCTCCTTATCAGCTCTACTTCAACATTATGTAAAGAAAAAAAATGACCAATAGAAAGGTAAAGAAAGAAATTCAGTGCCACCTGACGGGGGAAAAAAACAGGGTTAGCAAGGATAGGCACCACCAAACCAATACGTAACATTTTCATGTACTCTTTTCAGGCAATAAACAACATAATAAGTAACTTCTGGATTTGCATTAGCGTTTCGGATTGCATGCCAAAATCCGTATATTGCCTTCCGAGATCAAACAACTTAAATAATTTCCATATTTGCAGCACGATATAGTACAGAAAAGAGCTTGTTTTTCATTTTAATAAAAACAAAGGAGCTTGATTAAGTGCTAAAACAACAGCTAACCGTAAAACATGGGGAATTACTTCTTAGTCGTGAAAACCTATCCATATAAGATCAAATTGCAGATGTTAAAAGCTCAAAACACTAAATAATTAGTGATTAAGACATTTAAGAGGCATACCTTATCATTCTATTACTTATTTTCATCAAGATATATGTGTTTTGAAACAGTTAAAAGAAAGGAAAAGTGGCACACCATGCTTACTCTGACACACACACAGAGACATGTAGACACAATTATTATCCTTAATTCTAAAAAAATGGGATTTCTCAAGTACTTATCAGTTCGATTAGGAAAGTAAATACGATACGTTGTTCAATCTTTAATGTAGAGCTCATGACAATGTTGCTAGCATTAAACACAAAATTCATACCTAAGCTTTGTAGGAATTGATGCTAAGTGATGTTGATTTGTATGTTCTAAAGAAGAACCTGCGTCATAATTTTTCCTTGTCACCAAATAATAAGTCAGCTATGCAGAATCATTCATGATACTTCAAAATTATATGCCTAAATAAGAAGAAAGTTACCCTTCATACATGAAATACGTGCACCGATAACTATAGAAAAGGAGGCTATCAGTATAGTTCTCACTTACGAAAGAATCAAGCAAGCACTACCACAAAAATTTTAGCGTAACTTGCATTTTAATTTAGACCCAAAAATAATGTTACTTAAAAGTAACAGAAGCAACCATTTTAGTTCACATAATGTTCAGATATAATAATTCGAGAGGATATAAAAGTAAAAACCAGTTAAAGCTCATCTCATTGACAAAGCAAGCAAAGAAACATAGAGGGAAAAAACATGTCAGAAACTCCAAAAGGTTACATACATGTCTGCCACATTTTTTCCTGCACAAAAGGGAACTGAAGAACAAAAAGAAAAGTATTAACAACATTTACTCGAGGAGTTTTCAAGAAGATATATCACCTCCTCTTAATTGTTGTATTGCAGTGTACAGTTTTCGTCGATGCCCAACAGCAAATACACCCATCTCCTTGAGATCATCTAGAGTAAGGAGAGGCAAAGTTTCCTCATCAACTTCATGCATTTCAAAAATACCAGCATACCTGCCAAATCCCAGGTCCTCCAACCATCTTCGGACACTGTTTAAGTCATTACATGTATATCTTGTTTGCTCCCATACGTCACCGGATTTAAGAAACACATTTTCTCTTTCATAACAAGCATCCTTCCAACAATCATCAGCATTTCCTTGTTGCCAACTATCATAACCAGGTTCATCCACATCATGTTCAGAAGCATCTTTGCTGGTAGCAGGTGCATCATGATCTGATATGTCCTGAAAACCATTAACCAGGTAATAATCTGTGCAAGCATTTGATCTGATTCCGATAACATCTTGCTCACCATGCTCCTTTCCCTCTTCACCACTTAATTGAGGGCTAAGTTTAGAACTCCGAGTCCAAGCATTGCGAAACGCACAATTATTCCCTTCCCTGCTTCGTCCTCGCCGCTTCATGACCCTACTCTTCCTGGTTATTGTACCAAAACTTATACTAGACTTCAACATGTCAATTTCATCAGCAGTAACCAAATCAAAACCCAATTTCGACGAATTTGGGTTCTTATTCTCCCTGTTCTGTTGCAAATCAGCTGATACCCTCGGTGAAACAGCCGGGTCAGATATCAAGAAATCTGGAGACTTTCCTTTAGAAAAATCAACAACAGCAGTACTAGCAAGTTCATTTTCTTGAAAGTTGAGAAAATCAGGTTTCCATCTTTTATGAACCAAACTTTCCTTAGTCTTCTGAGAAAACCCACATGCAAAAGCAGCAGATACATCTCCAATTTCCCCTAACCTAACATTAGGCCGCCTTTGTCGTTTCGAATTCATGCTTAAAACCAACATTTTACACCAAACCCTAACTTTTATCAAACCCTATCGACACCAAAAAAAAAAAAAAACCCCACAAAATTAAACTTCAAAATCAGCTCAAAAATTGCATCAAACAAACAAAACCCAAACTTAATATGACTCTAAACAACCATTAATCTCCATAAAACAATGTAGAAATTCATTACGACTACGATATAAAAAAATAAACTAGATATATTAAAATATAAAGCAGAAATAGATAAAATGGAAAAGTAAAGAAGTGAACCTGGTAAGAAAGTAACAGTGGCCGAAGAGTTTGAATTTTTGCTTGTTTCCAAAATTGGAACAATTGCTGGGTTGCTAGAGCAGCTTAAAACAGCAAATATATCTATTTATGTATATTAAGAAAAAGGAAACTTAAAAGTTTTATGTTATTTTTATGAACAAGCAAAGCAACAACAAAGAGCAAAATCTTCAAAAAATTTTAATAATTATTGGATTTTTTTTTTTTTTTTTTTTTTTGTGGGGGGAGGGGTTTAAGTTCAGATTTTCAGACATAGATAAGGACATCCATCAGGGACATGTATCATGAGGAAAGTCAAATTGACAATTATCCTCTGCTCAAACAAAAAACAAGGATGATGCAAGAAGAAGAAAAGAAAGATTTAAGTGTTCCGTGATATTTATTTATGTAACAATCAATTTATTGTCTTTGTCTTTTACACGTGGTTGATGTACCCTACAATGTCATAAGATTTGTGGATGAGAATGAAAGAGAGAAATCTCCGACTTTCGAAAACCATAGAAATGGGGTTTTCTTTCTTTTTTTATTATTTTCTAGGGAAACAGTGGGTTGAAGAACGAAAATGAAAAAGAATATTATAAATTGGGCATTGAAGAGTTGCTTAGGGGAAAAAAATAATCTTAGAAAGTAAAGAAGATTCTTGAAAAAACTAGGTTTTGAGACATAATGAGTCCAAGGATGCTGAGGATAGACATTGGCGTTTAGCCAACAGGTTTTGGTCGGGTGGTAGGTAAAGGCTCATCTCTAGGTGCTTTTAATCTTACGACTTTAAACGTGGTATAAATTATATATAAATATAAATATAAATAAAAATATATAAACTACTGCTCCTATGAAAAGATAACTCAACAACTCCAGATTTTACTCCCTGCCTTCTCTTCCTTATCCACAACTTTTTACTTTTGTCCACGTCTTTCCATCCCCTATTCACCAGTCAACTCTCCATTGATCCATATATTTATTCTATATTTATATATTTGATTTTATAATTATATTTATAATATTTTATATTTATTTATATTTTGATACGTTAATAATTTATATTATATAAAGTATAATATATATTTATTTAATATATTTTATATTTTATATATATTATAAAATATAATTTTATTTAAAATTATGCTTATTGCACAGATGCAATTATCTAGTTGAGATTATAGTATTAGTATATTTTTTAGATTTTGCAATAGTAAACACGCAAATAATAAAATACATATCTTAAAATTTATATAATATAAATTATTAATATATTAAAATTTATATATAAAATATTTTATATATGATTATAACACTACAAAATATATAAATATGATATTAATATATAAATTGCAATGTTTAAGATTTTTTTTCTTTTTCTTAAGCATTTAACGTTACACAATATACATTTATATAAATGATTTTTTTAAATATATAAAAAATTTTAAAAATTAAATATATTCATATCAAATATATATATCTATATTCGTATGTAATATTCAAACAAATCCAAAGTATTTAGTAGTTTATTTTGTGTGCTTTTATATGTTTAAGACATCTTTTAGCTAGCAAGTGTTACTTGTTTGTTGCATTCTAATTATATATATATAAATTTTTTTGGATATGATATAAATTTCTTTTCATGAACACAAATTTAAGAAGGATTATATTAATATAAAACTAATTAGTTTTAATTTTTTTTATAATTTTATGTATGATTAATATTAAAAAATTGATTATCGTATTTGATAATATATTTATATTTATTGTGTACGTAAAATTTTAAAATTGATTTGATATCTCTTTTATATTGATCGAGAGTATTATCTTTTTTTAATATTAAAATTATATTATATCAAACAAATAATTAATTTTAAATATATGTATTTTTAGGAGCATCAAACGACATCAATCCTATGGAATATTACTCAAAAAGCCATATAAAAACAATTAAATATATGTATTTTTAGGATCATTTTTCCTATTTCTTTTTCTCACTTTAAGTAATTGCACATGAAGTATAATTTTTGAACTATTTAAAACTTCTCACTGAATTTAATATCTTGAATTATGTGACAACTAAATAATATATTTCTCAATGGTCACATAACTATATATATATATTGTTAGATAATTTAGGAGCATGCCTTTATTTTTAATTAAATGTAGAAAATCAATTTAAATATTTTTTTTCTTTTCATTATAGTACTTATTATTTCTCTCATCCCTAAATAATTATAGGTAAAGTAAATTTTTCATAGATATTTAGCTAACTCTAAGTTTTTAATTTTTTTATTTTATAATAAATTATTTTATTATTTTCACATAAATTAAATCAAATAATTTTAATTATATTATAATTGCACATAACGTATATAATAAAAAAATTATTAGGTTTATCGATAATTTTTAATTCTACTTGTTCTTATTATGTATTAAAAATAAATAAATAAAATACATAATCTTTTAATTTTATTTTTAAATTAAAAAAATTAATTTATAAAAATAATTAAAATATTATTTGATATTTAAAAAAATAACATTAATATAATATAAATAAATTGATATATTAAAATAAAATTATGTGAAAAAAATACTGAATTATTAAGAAAATATGGAAAAATCCAATAACTGTCGCAGACGTGGACACCGAAAGGAACCAACCATAACCTTGGCATATCAAATTCTGGGTTCTAAATTCTGAACATCCCAACGAAGAAATCAGAAAGGAAGAAGAAAGAAGAAGAGAATTTAAGATTGAGCATTGGGCTTGGGGCAGAAATGGATATTTGGAACAAGGCTCGAAACTTCGCCGAGGAAGCGGCGAAACGCTCGTCGGAGCTAACTAAGGAAGCGGCGCGGCGGTCGTCGGAGCTGACTATAGGCTCCACGAAGCTCGGCGATGTAGTATTAGAGGCTTCGAAACGGTCGAAGGAGATCGCGGCTGAGGCGTCCAAACGAGCCGACCAAATCAGAGCCGAAGCCGCCAAGCGAGCCGACCTTATCAAGTCGTCGCTCGCCGAGGGTATCGCGCCGCCGCAGAACAGGGAGACGCTGGTGGAGCAAGAGAACGAACTGGAGATCTTTGGAATTAATGAAGAGTTAAAAGATTTTGTCAAGGGGATTACTTTGAACACCTTTCAGGATTTTCCTTTACCTGGTAAATAATTCTTTAAGCTTTGTTTGGATGCTGAGAAAATGTAGGCTTTGGACAACTGGAAAATAAATTTGAGAGTTTGAACACCCAATGCTCCCATTGATTGCTGTGGAAATTTAGGAACCGAGAAAGAAATTCTAAATTTTCATTATATCTTATGTAATGATACAAGCTTCAGGTTTAATTCTAAATTATATCTTTGGAACTAGGCAGTTCAAATAGAGTTTTCAAATTGGAAAAGAAAAAATGAACCCTTTTTTCAATCTGCCTTTAACCTTAATTGATTTCATGAACTTTTCGATTCGTAGATGATTCGCCAATGTCCAATGTTCCCACAATCTCAAATGTAAGGCAAGATCTTACAGAGTGGCAAGAAAAACATGCCAAGCTTGTACTTTCAACAGTTAAGGTACATATATGTTTTTGGTGTAGGGTGAGACTGAGAGCTCCTTAATTCCTATAGTATGAGTGTAAGTTCATTTTAGAAGTTTTAATATCTTAAATTCTAATAGGAATGATTAAAATGTTAACCGAAATGCTAATTAGTAATAACATTAAGAATGCTATATTTGAAAGCTACATAGACTGCATTTAATTGCATTTGCATTACTTTCCATCCCCTCTGTCATATATTTATGTATTTAGTTTTATGCGTTCCATTGGAACCAGAAAAGTTTCTAAGTTTGTCCCCTACTTATTTTCCAATTTGATGAAACATATTGTGATAGAAAAATGGTTGCTACAAAATTAAAGAATCTTTGAGAAAAGAGTCTGCGAGATCTTGAAAGATATTGTCCAGGAATGAGGATCGAAAACTGAGTCCTCTTTCATCTAGTTAAAAATGCAAATTTCCTCCTTTTTTGTTTTCCAATGATTTATATTTATTGTGATTTAGATCAAACTTGATTACTGCGAGACTATGGTCTTCTATTTCCATCTTTGTTGTATATATGGTCTTTTTGTTGGGAGCAAAACATTCAATGAGGTTTGAATCGTATGCATCATTTCTTGATGCTCTCTTTTTACTCTGTTTTTTTTAACGGAATTTATATTCTGGATTCTTCTGGGCAAATTGATCTGTCTAATGCGTATTTATTTCATATAAACTGTGAAATGAAACTTTGTATTGTTAGCATGGTAAGCATAAACATATGTGTATGAGCATATTTGTATCTATTGATAGATGAAGTAAATAAGTTTAGTATTTCTTAAGAATATGCTTTTATTTCTTTTACTCTATATTCCAGGAAATTTCGAAGTTAAGGTATGAGTTGTGTCCACGTGTTATGAGAGAAAGGAAATTCTGGAGGATATACTTTATACTGGTAAACAATCATGTTGCACCGTAAGTAATCTGTCTTTTGATGTTAAGCCTCCATTTTACCTTTTTTTACTGAATTTACACTCTCCAGTCTGCGAGGAATATAAAATGAGCTTCTTGCAAAATATAGGTAATTCAGATTTTGATTGCTTCCTTGCACTTCTCCTTTAATTTATTTATTTAAGAATTCATAAAATTTGAAACCAAAAATAAAATGTTTCACCAAATTTATGATTCCACCACAGACTTCAGAACACAGTTATTTTTTTCATTTAGTATTGATCTATGATACATGGACTCTGTAGTTTCCCTAAAGTTGAACACCTGTATTTGATGTATATTTAGATATGAATACATGGGTATGTTGACTAAAACATAGGTAAATGCACATACTCTGCTAAGATATGGTTCCTTATAGGTATGAGAAGCGGTACATGGAAAATGTTGAGCAAAAATCTGCGGAACAAGTCCCTGATGAAAAAGTGAAGGAATCTTCAAATGTTGAAATGACATCCAAACCACAAGCAAAAGAAACCAAGCAGCATAGTAAAACTTCAACCTCGTCTACTGAACAAGACCTGGATGTATTTCTTTTGGGTGGTGACAGTGATGAAGGACCTGGTACAAATAGTTCTTTTTTTGTCCCCTTTTTGTTGCTTGTTGATTGTCCTTATTCACCTGAAACGGATTATGTTTTTCCTGTACTAGAGTCTGCATCACTGTTTTTATGGTCAAGAACTGAAGATTTTTGATATACCTAATAAATTGATGCAAATGAAAAATGACTCTTCCAGACCATTTTCTTATAACAACTGCTTTGAATGTGCTAATTCATATGTTTGGTGCTTCAGATGAAGGAGATGAGGTCTTCGATGATGATTTTGATAAAATGGTGGACAGTTCGGTAAGCACAGATCAGTTTATGGATTATATCTTCTTGCTTTGTATCTTTGTCAGATTGCTTGAGATAGATTGGACTACTAATAGTGAAAGTTATTCAATATAAGTGACATCATATCCAACGCAATGCGATGTGATTTCTAAATTCTTGTTGCTTCTTAGTTTTATGGTTTTTACCTGTTTTCCTTTTTAACAGAATCATTTTACCATTCGAAAATGAGAAATAAGTAAACAAAACAAGGTATGCAGCCTTCTAAGATTAATATGACCCAAATTCATGATTTTACCTGATGTCATTTATCAACGACTTTAAGTATGATTTATGCTTGTACTCTTGGACACATGGAGCACCACGTATTTGGCTTTCTTGCGTTACAGTTTTGTTCGAACCCAATTCCAAATTCGATGTGTCAATATGCTCAAAGCTCCTACTTACCCTCGATGCGAATTTCTCAATCTTTTTGAATGAATGTATTTACGTTTGTTCTAAAACTAGCTGGAACATGCAGGACGACGAGAAGGACAAATCATAGAAGATACAGAAACCGGTCTCAGCCTGGTGAGAATCATTGCCATTATATCTGAAAGAGGATGTCTGGGTAATGCTTGTTAAAGGCATTTTCAGTAGAATAAACAACTTGCAGGTGAGATTCATATATCTCTCTTTGAATATAAGCAACTGTTTGTGTTTCTTTTTCTTTGCACATTCCCCCCCCCAACCCCCTTTTGGTTCTTTCTTTTCATTTAGGAAGTAGGTCAAGATCTGACAATTCATGTATGTGTTTTTTTTTTAAATTACAATCGTGTTAAAAGTGATATATATATTTATATAAAATTTGAATGTTAATAGTTCATGACCCGTTCATATATTCATGTTGTGATTTTTTTTGTTTTGTGTTTATGGTGTGATCATATTGTGTTCAAAATTACTAAATTTGTGGGTCCGATTATAGATTTGTCCAGAGGCTGAACTGTCTGATCAGCTTGTATAGGTTGAATCTTGGATAAGAATTTTGTTAATTTGGGTCAGTCTCAGACCCAAATTATTATTTACGAGTAAAATTTTTTTATTTAAATTTAATGAAAATTTATAAATATTAATATAAAAATTTATTTTGAAAGTTTTTAATTGTAAAACAGACTGTTAGACTGATTGGGCCTTGACCTGATTTAAATTTAAACAAAAAAAAAAAAAATCAGATTACGACTCGACCATGAATAGGTTTAAGAGACAACCAGATGTTTTCCGTAAAGAATTTGCATTTGATTTTCTTATTCTTGAGTCTCTTAATTTATGTTATGGCATTTGACGATCAAGGAATCTGCCACTCGTTTTGGACGACTACCATAATATTGTTTTAAGTAATTGTTCCTCATTTCATATAAGTTAAGAAGACTTGGAAAACAACGTTGAATAGCTCATTGCCCCCCTTGCCGATTCTCCTACATGAAAGTGACAAAGCCATATATTTTTATTTAAATATAATTATAAAATATAAAAATATTTTTTATTATTTTTAAATAATAAACTAAGTTTTTTGAATCTTACAAATCCGGCTAAATCTCAGAAAAACAAACCTGTTTCACTATCAAAAGGAAAAACCTTGTGTAGTTCATAAATATTATATATATATATATATTTATAAATAAATTTGGCCTTTTTCTCGTGGAGAAAATGACCTTCTCATAAATTATTATATGACATGTTATAAATCTGATACATTAAATTTCATATCAGCAATGTGAAACGAACATTGGTATTAAGTTCTTAAATTTTACACATGAACTTAAAACTAGTATCATACATTTTAATTTTTGGACAATTATATTAATTTATAGATATTTTTTTAAAATACACCTAATAGATATATATATATATATATAAAACAAAATTTTAATTTTTTTATTAATGTAATTAAAAAACTCTTATGAAGTGCATTAAATAAATTTTCAAATTATGATTATAAATTGAAAATAACTTAATAGCAAGCACTAAAAGCAGGTTTTCATCTTTATTTATTTTGAGAGTGAATTTATTAGTCATTTGTCTCCCTCAAGTTTTATTTTCTTCTAAATATATTTTATTTAACGTTTCAATTGCTGTCAATTTAAAAAATTTACGATCCATCAAGAATCTAAGATTTTATAATTGCAAAAATTGAATTTGTAGGCCATAAAATCCCAACCATATATATATATATATATATATATATATATATATAGATGGAAAAATACTCGAAGTGACCCATTCTAAATCAAGGACCCAACTTCCGATCCGGCAGATGGAGTGTGAA
>JBBYHK010000020.1:3646778-3661659 GCA_038382065.1 Adansonia grandidieri | reverse complement strand
CATTGCAATGTTCTGATAAAAACTTAAATATGATTGTTTGATTCTTTCAAGCCAAGAAGGAAGCAAACTAACTAAACAAAGTATGAGGCTCAAAAACCCTGAATTTTATTATTTTATCTAAATAAGTTATAACCTTTAATTTATATAAAATAAATTTTAATTTTTTAATTTGTATTTAAATAAACTCTTAACATAAATTAATTTATATGTAAAATATAATGATTTATTTAAATATAAATAAAAAATTAAAATTTATTTGGGTAAAATAAAAATATAAAATTAATTTTAAAAAATTGAAACAATTCAAGAATTTTTAATATTTTAGCTTAATTATTACAATAAAGTAAAAGAATCTATGAAGTATGATGTAAGAAATCATTCCTAACTTATTGTTTATTTTGCAATGTACAACATCTTTTGTCATCATTTATATTACATTGTCGAATATGTTAATTATAATAATTTATCAATTAATGGAAGTACTTAACCTTTTGGAATATTATTGTATTATTCTGTTGTTATCCTATAGTATGTGGTTTCAATTGCTGATTGCCATAATTCTTTAGCTTGAAAGACCCACAACTTGGCTATCAATTGGTGCCATGATTTTTGTTTCTACTTGGCCATAGTATTTTTATTCTAATTTTGGCTAGAAAAAGCATATGAGTCATAGTAGAGGTGCTTGTTGGCAAAGTTGGGCCACGACCTAAAAAATTTTTTAATTTTAAGCCCAAACTTGTATTTGATTCAACTTACCTATTAAGCTCAAATTATTATTTATAAATATAAAACTCAAACTGAAACTTACCGGACCGAACATATTGTTAAACCTGCGGATAGCTCTAGTCAAAGGGTACCCTAATATCATATAGACTTAAAATTTCTTACAAAACGTTTTTTTTTTTTTTTTAATAAAATCGTAACCTTTTTGAGTCAATAAGCAATATCTCGTAAATTGAGTTGGGTCTCCACTCATTTATTCCAATTTCAGTTCAGTACGGAACTTCCAAACCACTGCATCATTTTTGTATCTTAATCTTTTAAAATGAGTTTATTATAACCTATTTCTCCAATTTTATTTTTATATATAAATTATTGAGAAAAATATCCATATGACGTGCCAAAATAATATCCACATTACGCGCCCACTTAACTACAATGTGGACAAACGATCAAGATTAAAAAAAAACTATAAAAGCTTGAAGATCCAAATGAATTAAATTCAAAAGCTAGAAATTAAAACGAAATCATAATAAAAAATTAGGATTATAAATAGAAGTCGTTTTCATTTGAAGTACCTAATCCATTTGGAATTACACTATTATTATTAGGTTCACTCAATGTTATTTGAATTTTGAATTTTTTTTTTATGATAGATTTGTTCATGTATCGAACTACTCTTCTAACCTTCGGACACTTTTAATCCCGGAAAACCCTTTTTTAAAGACTTTTTTTTTTTTCAACCAGAGGCTTTGTTCTCAATGAAATGAGTTCTAAACCTAACCAAGAATTATTGCTAGCAAACATGTTTACCATCCCCATCTAGGCATTAGTCCTCAAGTGCTATAACCCAAACTAGCATGAGAAAACGACATTTGCGAACCAAGGGTCACTGTGGTATGACAAAACTCAATCTCTCCCCCAAAGATTTCGTAGTGATGCATTTCGAATGAGAATTTTCTTTCGAAAAAGAGAGACAAGATTAAACAAGATAATTTTAATAAATGTTTATTTTATGCTATTGCTCCGCCTTCTAAATTTATTATTTACTCCTTAAAATATTTTTTATATAATTTTTTATTTTTTTTAGTATATATTTTAGATATATAAAATAATCATCTACATATTAGTATATTATAATGAAATTAATTTTACACACTTGTATAGCTTTTTATATGATTAATATCTTAACAAACCAACTGTTAGTTTAATAATATAATTGTACTTGTTATACACGTAAAGTTTCGAATCAATCTAGCATACCTATCGTATCAATTGAAAATCTTTTATTCAATATATATTATTTTTAATTTCAACTCAGTATGCATTATCTACATGAATATAATAAATTATGGTCGGATTAAACAAATATAAATTGTATTAAAGTTTTTGCAAGTATGTGAATTAACTTAGTTTTACAACAATGTAAGTGGATTCCTACTCATATTATATATATATATATATATATTAAAAAAATTATGTATACTAAGAGTATATTAATAAATAAATTATAATATTAAATTGAAAATAATTAATAAAGAAATGAAGTATACTTTTACTAATTTCATAGAAATTAATATATCAACTATACTTTTTTCCTATATATCTTACCGTAATCACGATTCATTAGGAAAAGTTATAATTAATGTATATATATTTTTAAAATCAATAAAAATAATATATTAAATATAAAAAATTTTCTTAAAAAAGGTAGATAAATGTTAATATTATGTAATGTAATATCATATTTGTGTAATATAATGATGCCGTGTTCAAAATTTCGCAATCTACGTGTACGTGACAAGAAGATAAAATAAATCCGACAAGGCTTTCCTATTTTTAATGCCGCGTTCTCAATGTTCAAATATAAACCTCACAATCATAACAAATTTTTAACCAAAGAAATTAAAACCACAGTCTCCCAAAAATACTAAAAAATTTATCATCCATTTCTTCTTCTCCCCCATTGCTAGCGAGGGCCGTCGTCAACATTCCGATTATCAGTGTTCCGACATTAAAATCAATTGTTTTAATAAATTATTAAGGTTGTTGTTGTTTAGTATTGTGTGGTTTAGTGGTACGGTTTTGGGGGTTGAAAGATGGTGGCATTACCGGTTGATCAACTCAATCAATTAAAGGACATTTTCGCGAGGTTCGACATGGATTCGGATGGCAGCCTGACCATTCTAGAGCTTGCGGCACTGCTAAGATCGTTGGGGCTCAAGCCATCGGGGGATCAAATTCATGTCCTGTTAGCCAACATGGACTCGAATGGCAATGGCGCGGTGGAGTTCGATGAACTAGCCAATGCCATATTGCCTCACATTAATGAACAGATATTGGTGAACCAAGAGCAACTCATGGAGGTTTTCCATTTGTTTGATCGTGACGGCAATGGCTACATCACCCCGGCGGAGCTGGCTGGTTGCATGGCCAAAATGGGACAGCCATTATCGTATCGAGAGCTAACAGAGATGATCAAAGAGGCTGATGCCGATGGTGATGGCGTCATTAGCTTCAATGAATTTTCTTCTGTAATGGCAAAGTCAGCCCTGGAATTTCTAGGCATTAGTTTGTCTTCATAACCTATACTTGTTTTTATGTTAGGTCGTGGTCTTCATTCCCAGGATTTATATTGTGATCACAAACGTATTTTTAGTTGCATTACGTTTATCAAAATTATAGGCATAATGAAATGATATCGCCATCAATTTCTCAACCCATAAAATAATGACCATACTGTCTTTGTGTTGTAGGCAGCTATTTGAATCCTTTTTTGTGTGTATATTTGTGTGTGCGTGTGTGCGTAAACATTATATTAGGGTGATTTACTGATAGATCTTATATGAATTCTCAAAAAGACTGAAAATATTGTCATTCTGTATCCTTATTAATATCTGGTTTTATAATAGCAGAGATATTAATTTTCTTGATGTTAAATATGTGCAAATTAGTTAATTTTTATTTCCTAATTCCTATGTTACTTGGATTTGAGTATAAGTATCAGATATGGGTAAATATTTGCAATGGGTACGTCCAACTTTTTTCGAAATTTTTTCATGTATTTATAGGATCATATTCCTTTACTCATATCGGGAAATGTGTCAAACATGAGTATTGAATACGAATATTTTAAGAAAAATAAAAAGTTAGAGCAACATGGTTTATTTTTATAACCTTAAATCCGTCATACAAATTACACCTTCGGCTGAAAAATATGATATGGTCAAAGTTCAAAAAATGATTGGTTCTAACTTCTAACCTCAAAAATATTGGATACAAAGGCTGCATCTTAAGCTGATAGGAACATCTTACAGACATAACTTTCTTGTCAAGAAAGAATTTTTCTTGATGTTAATTATGTACATTTAAAAGAAACCTTGCAGCACAAGTAATATACAACTATCTTTCAGTCGAAAACTAGTGAAAAAGGATTATCATCGATGATCCTCAGGCGGCACTCTCTCTTTGGAGCTTCTTGATTTTGCTTCAAACCGAGCAGTATAACCTACTGTTGTTGGACGTAGCGATCTCTGTCGCACTATATGACAGTACTCAGGGTCATCAGATTTCCCATCAGACCTAATCCATTGTATCATCTGATGATATAAGGGGAAAAACCGGATTTGGATGGCTGAGTATGCAAAATACGGGAGAAGTGAGGATATCAGCACGAGGATTGTAAGCAGCCAATACAATCCAGCAGGCGCGCAGGCTTCGATAAAGACCTTGTAGGCAGTGGTCGATATGTCCGGGTCCATGGCTCCGTATGCCATGAGGAATATGTACCAGAATAGTATGCCGCCCCAGACAAAGAGATGTTGTATATATGTAAAATAAGTGATGGATAGTGCCATTTGGCAGTTAACTACCCACACGACGCATGTATACATGGTGGTGCCAAGGATTTCCAAACCTACAACTTCACCACCTTTGCGAAACGCCTGATGCTGCATTGCGCGGATGCAGAAAAAGAAGATTATGGTAGCACTAAGAACTCCATTAAAGGCCCAGGCAAGGATTCTAAGCCAGCTAAAGAGGACATTTTGTATGCCTTCTTGGTATAAGAGAGGAAACTGCAACATTAAATAGAAGAGAAATGAGATATCATCATCAACATCATCATCACAGTTTTCGACTTTTATCAACAAATTTTTCATAATGCCATTCATGAATCTAGCTATCTGCAGGCTAAAGAAAAGCTTGTATGATAGTTACCTTAAGACACAAACGGGAAGAGACATCCTGGTCGAAAACTCCAAGAGCAATCACAGGAAGCGATGTGAAGAAGACGTTATAGAGGGACAGAAACCAATCGTTGTATACAGCTTGCCCTGAGAACGACGCATATATCTCGTAGAAGAAGATAGTGAAACCAAATGCAATATTCTTGTAAAAAAAATAGCATATCTGCAAAATTAACAGTTCGATCATTTCAGTTCAACTGGCTGATGATATTGGATATGATTAGTGATAGCAAGTATGAAAAATAGCATTAGTCCGGTTTCTGACATTCGATTGTTTTACTACTTCCACAGCATAGGTCCACAAGAATTGTCAAATCCGAGTCCATCTTAAAATGTTGTTGCCGATTTATCTCAAACAAATCTTCTGACTTTGGGGTTATATCAAATTCAAAATTCGGTTTTGCGATAAAAACATGTTCATCTAAGTTGCAGGTTCTGATTAACACTTCATAAGTTTTAACATCTAAGAGTGTCACTTATATTAGTTATTACCATCGATGAGATCCGTCTATAACACCAATGTCCATGCACAAGAAGCAAGCGCTCCAAAAACCGGAACTGAGCAATCGCTATGTCACTTGACATGACAGCCTAAAAAATTTGAGAATCGGGTATTAGAAACGAGAAGGGAAAAAACATAAAGTGAAACAAACAAATGCATCATCTATATATACATGGAGCAATCTATTTAGCATTTACCTGCATTCCTTCTACACCACTGATACCAACTCCAATATCGGCTTCTTGAAGCATACCGACATCATTTGCTCCATCACCGATCGCTAGAGTTGTACTTCCCGTTTTCATTTTAACGAGTCTCGTAACCTGCAATTATTTTTTTCAGTTAGTTTGAATTCTCCTTGGAATTGCTAGAAGCAAGCAAAAGCTCGGATGCTTTTCTTCTTAAATTACAAAAACAAGTACTTGCTAGTCGAGTTGATGTAGGAAAATATTCATTCATTCATTTAACTGATCTATGTTTCAAAGGTTCCAGAAGTATTATTACAATATGTTAGCAGTTCTTGAGATCTTTGTTTGGCACATTTTTCTGTCAGTATATGTTATTATGAAGCGTGACATGGCCAGACTTGTAATATACCATTTTCATGCTCACGACGGGAACATATATATATATATATATATATATATATATATGCATCCCTGAGGGATGATATAACTTACTAGAGCCTTCTGTTTCGGAGATGAACGACAGCAAATAATGGATGCGCACCCAATGGCGAGTTCTAGGAAAATGTCTTTGACATCATCTTCCAGAGCATAAGTTAATGACTTCCCATCAACAATCAAAGCCAATGCCTCAGAATTTTCATTTGATAAAGTAAGCAACCTCTTCCCTTCGGTTATCTGTTGGAGAACACTTGCCTTCAACGCCTAGAAAAATAGAAAAGATCTCATCAAGCTGGCAAGCACACACTCAAATTTCAAATCAGATTTGGAGAAGAACATTTTATACTCTTTCACAAGTTGTCAAGATATTTAATTATCAAAGACGGTTCCAAGGCAGGAAAATCTTTCTCGAGTTGCAGAGTTCGACTGTGCTTAGTATCATGTCAGAACAGATATGACAACTGGCATGGTAATGATTTCACAGTTCAAATAACTTGATGTGGTCAGCACATGTACATGTGAGAGCACGTTTTCTAAATAAATAAACTAGCAGAGAAAAAAATCCATAACATTTTTGTTAAAGGTTGCTACGAATGAAGAGAAAGACTCGAACAGGCTCGAGTTGTCCCATCCGGCCACGGATGAGGACACTTTGGTTGCAATGATTAGTTCATGTTACCAAAAAAAGGCATTCATAGAACTTAGAGTTTACCGCTGCAGCGGCCGTTTTATCCTCTGCTTTCTCCAATGCCTTGTTTTCCGGAGTCTCGGAATTTATTACTATTTGCTTCATTCCTTGTCTAAGCAAACTACAGGCAAATCTGCAAAGTTTCAAAGTTTGCAAAATCAGCATATGAAAGTTCGAATCGAAATTTATGGTAAGCATTTGCAATGATCATCGTACCCAATATTTATGGCTGTCTCCATCTTATCTCCTGTCAAAACCCATATCTTGATCCCAGCTTGAGCGAGTTTGTCGATGCATTCCGGAACCTATCCAGCACAAAAGGCAACATACTCAATACAAAGTGATTCAATGGTCCGGCATTCGAGCATGACACGAAAAAAATGAACGAATAATGCTTTCAATGGCTGGATTTAAACGCACCCCATTTTGAAGTTTGTCTTCAACAGCTGTAGCACCAAGAAGAATCAAATCCTTCTCGATTTTCTCCGCCACTTCCTCAATTATTTCCTCCCTATCTGCACTCACTACGTTCTTGGCTTCAGTGAATTCCTCATTGAACTCAGCATATTCTTCCTCGTCTATTTCACGGTACGCAAGCACCAAAGTCCTCAAACCGGCATCAGCATATTCATCAATGTGCTCCTTGGTTTTCTCTGCATATTCTTGTCTGTCCTTCGCGAGTCTTTCGAACATGACACTGCTTGTTCAAAGAAGGAAAATGTACATACTAAGCAACATAATTTAGTAATTCAAGAGTCACATGATTTCCCCTTCACTTAGTTATGATGCTCCAAATAATCTTATATACTCTAAACTTCTGTTTTGGATTACAAACCTGTCAGCGCCTTTACAAAGTAGCAGCAGTTTTCCTTCCTCGTTCCGCAAAATCACTGACATCCGCTTTCTCGAGCTACTAAACTCCAAGATGTTCAATAGTTTATAAGATCTGCAAAAGAGAAAAATCTTCCAACATGTTGAATACATGTACAAAAATATCATTAGCTGCTAAAACTGAAAATTGTTCGATAAAGCTGTGTTCTCTGCCTGCAGGTAAAGTTGACTGTAATGGATGGCCTTGGAAATAACTTATTAACTATTAAGGATTACAGATTTAAACCTTTCAACTCTTTGTCCGGAGAGGTCTAACTCGTATAATGAGATGCTTGTTTGTGTCCTTTTGTAAAACTCAAATCCCAGTTCTCTAGCTGCAACCACAAATGCAGCCTCGTCTGGTGATTCGGCTTCATATGATATTCTTCCAGTTTCTTCATCCACTTCGGGTATTGCAGTATGACAGATGGCCAACAGTCGTAAGAACTGCTGGATTACGTCCGCACGAGGTTCGTTTAGCCAATTACCATGCATGATTCTTTCATCCACGAAATTAAACCCTTTGACAGACGTCTTCTCTTCCTTGAACTCATCTACTTGGCCCTCTGCTTCAGCCACTTCTTGAGCCAAAGGTGAACCCTTTCGCCATGCGAGAGCTCGTTCAACTTCAGTAATTCCATGACCATAAGATGTTCCAGCTATCGAACATTTGATGAATTCCATAGAGTTGCAAGTCAAAGTTCCGGTTTTATCCGAAAGTATAGTGTCAACCTGGCCAAGTTCTTCGTTTAGATTTGAGGTTCGAGCACGTGCTGGCTTGTCCGCTTCTTCATAGTACATGTTCAGATCTTGGTTGATGAAAATACTCTGGAGAACTTTGACAATTTCAATGGACACATACAAGGAAATCGGAATCAAATACGAATACAGCATGAGGGCTGTCAAAAACTGCAAAATCGCCGCAACTGCTGCACTTTTCGGATCATAATAAATCGTAGTCTCATCCGGTCTAAGGTACCATCTTGTCATTTTTCCATTTTCGAGATCCTCTCTGGTTGCTATTCCGAAGAAAATCGACCCAATAATGGACAGCAAAACTAGGACAGCAAACAGAAAGTACACTATATAATCCATCCTCTTCTCAATCTTGCTTCTCTTTGAAGGAGGTTCGGTTGAATTTTGAATAACCTTCGTTTCATGTCCCGTAAAGATAACTGCACCGAAAATGTAATCAGTGTTCCGTAATTTTGAGTCCCGAAGCAAAAGCTGCTGAGGAGATAGAGGATATTGCTCATCTCCAAGTTCCAAACTACCAACAAAAGAGTACAAATTTGCATTCGGATCTTCACATCTGATGACAGCCTTGAAATTTTGAAAGCTCGAGTCGTCGTGCAAACTTGAAGTTGCTTCCAATGCTTGTTTCAGTTTCAAATTGGTTTCGCCATCGAGGTTCATTGTTTCGACATAGCAAATAGCTTCCTCATAACTCGATGAGAGCAAAATGAGATCTGCAGGAAAGAATTCATCCTTTTCCACCTTGACTATATCACCAACTTTCAAGTCCATCCATTTAGTATGTTCGAAAACACCATCGCCTCGATGCATTTTAACTTTCCTGTTATTAACCTCGATGTCCTGCAATGTCATCAACAACTATTTTATGAACCGAAGAAACATAGACTAACAAAACAAGAATAGAAAAGATATAAACCGAATAATCAAGATCAAGATTGAGACATATGAAGCAAGAAGTTTACACACATAAAGGCACTATGCACTACCACTGTTAATGCATAATAGCAACCGATCAGACTTTAAATACTTTCGCAAGATCGTGACTTTCAGATCGATAGAGCTACTGCATCTATATTGAATGACGTCTAAGTCCTCTGCAACCCCTTCCCCCTTACTGCTAGATAAGCACTATACACAACCATCGTGGATACCTATTTGGTTCTAGCACCCGACAAGTATGTTTTTCTCGAAAATCATTTCCTAAACAAGCAAACTATCTTTTATAGAATGTACGTCTAAGACCTCTGCAACCCCTTCCCCCTACTGCAAGATAACCATTATATACAACCTGCCCTGAAAATCTGTTCGGTTTTAGCACCTGATAAGTATGTTTTATCAAAAAAATCATTTCCCAAAAAAAGTAAACTATGTGACAATATCTTCCTCGATCCTAACTTATACCTGCAAACTGAAAATTTCATAAATCTACCATACATTCACCATGATTCATAGAAAAATCATTGCAAATTAGAAAGCAGTATAATTTGTCACCTCATAAATTAGAATAGTACTGAATTATAAATTTCGAACCCGAAGCAGCATCGATTCTACTAATGTTGATTACCTGCTTTTTTCGCCTCCAATCTTCGACAGCCTCCTTTCCCATTGTAGCTCCAATTACAACAACTAATGGGAGAACATTACTGACAGCAGAGTAAGGAGAGAGTGGTGTAAAAGACAGTATCGCACAGATTAGAAAATAGAAATTGGCAACCCTCCTGAATTGCTCAAACACGGATTTCGGAACAAATGTTGCGAGCGTATACTTTGTGCTTCTAACAGAATTGCCAACATAGTTATGGAGACTCGATTCAAAGCTTTCAGGGTCATTGCAATGCACTACCCTTGAAAAACCAGGGCCTCCAATCAATGAATGCTCCCCTTTGAAAGATGCTTTCCCACATGAAAAAGCATGGATTCTGCTAAAATGCTGCTTCTTTCTTCTTCCACCAGCCATTTTTTTTACGGATTTAATCGAAAAACACGTCCACGACTACAATTTAAATCCGTGATCCTAACTGGTTCAAACACATGGAAACCAGTGAATGTAAGAAACTTCTGTTTTTTCCCCCTCAGGAGCTGCAGATTCTGATAAACAACTGCGGTCTTCAGATGATGTTATAAAACAAGATTCTCCAAGATCAGCTGCATCAACCAAACCAGATCTTTAGGTCAGAATTCTATTTATGAACAGAAAAATAAAGAAAATATGAAAATTTAAGCTAGAATATACCAGGAAAATCAAGAAGTAAAACCAACCACTATTAGAATTCAATATCTATTGAATAATGAACACCCAAACACACACACACATACAAAAAAAAAAAAAAAACCCACTAAAATGACAAGAAAACAAATCCCATTTCATAAATTGTTCTTTTTAAATTTCTTATTTTAATTTTTGGTAGAAACTGTGGACAAGGCTGCCATGTCTGAACTTTGACTTTCAGCTAGAATAAACAAAACAAAGAGACTTGCAGTTGGTTTTTTTTTTCCCATCTAAGCACATTTACTTCAAACTCAACTACTTCATTACAAATCATTTAAAACCCCAATTAAATAATAATAGTAATAAAATATAAAGAAAATAAAACCAACCCCAAGAAAGAACCAAATCAGATAAAAATGGAAACTAAAAACAGGCTTTTAATTCAAAGTGTTAAAACTGCTAAAAGTTTAAGCTAAATACGGAAATAATAACTTATAATTACAAGTAGTACTGACTGAGTCTTCTAAAAAGTCAATGGCAAAAAGCTGTAAGAAAAACATGAAAAAGAAAAAGCTTTTTTTTTTTTTAAAAAAAAAAGAAAAACAGTTAATAACCAACAGATCTGAATTCTTAACATCTACAAACTCAGCAACCTTCTTCCATTTGTAACCAAAGAAGAATGGGATTTGTAAGAAAAGGAGCATACTTTATTGACATTTTTCTGGGATCGTCCTTTCCTTTGCCAACAACTGAAAAGATAGATTAGAAAGCAGCAGACAAAACATATAAAGACAGATTAAAAAAGAAAATGGGAAGGCTTTTTTTTGGGGGGGGGGGGGTTAGGAGGGAGGGGGTGCTTTTTCAGGTGATGTAAAAAGACCAATAGAGAGAGAGAGAGAGAGAGAGAGAGAGAGTCGAAACAGCCGAATATATAACTGAGGGAAGGACAGAACGGATACAGTCATACAGATGTAAGATTAACTCATCTTAAGGCTGTCAGAGAAGTGAAAAATCTGTATTTTCATTTTATTTTTTTTGGATTTTTGGAAAGACAGTTAAGGGAGAGAGAATGAGGATTTGTATTTGGTACGTAAAATGTTCAAACTTGGATTAGGCTGCCGGCTGCCTGCCAAGACTGGTCAACCAACATTATTCACCAATCACATGTTCTAATTATTTTTGGGTCCTATGAATGGAATAACCCCCTCTTTTAATATATAAATATAATATAAAAATTAAAATATTATATAAAATATTTATATAAATAATATAAAATAAAATTTATATAACATAAGTTATTAACGTATTAAAATTTATATAATATATAATATTTTAAATATAATTATGATATATAAAAATATGTAAATATTATATAAATGTACGAATTATCAAGTTTAGTATAGGTATGACATGTTCGTGAGTTCGATTGAGTCGCAACCAAGAATTTTCAATTTCCTTTGCTCAAGCTCGGGTCAAGCTGATCAAAAGTATGTTTCACAATTCACGATATTATATTTATATATTTTTATAATTAATTTTAAATAAAAAGTATTTTTATTATTAATTAGTAATTCGAACTAAATTAATTTGAATATTTATACACTTCATTCAAGACTCAGATTAGACAAGTAGTATGACCTTTGAACAAGTATAATTATTAGTTAAAAATTATTTAATTATTATTTTTAAAAATTCTTTCATTGAATTAAAAATATTTTAATTACATTTATATAAATATAATCTTAAGTAAAATCATTAAACATTAATTAATTTTAAAAAATGAACTTTATTTATGAAAAAAATATTTTTTTATGAAGTGAATTTAGGTAAATAATTCAGTTCTTAAATCATATTTAAAGCAACTGATTTAGTTCGACACTTTGAGATTTTGCTAATTAATTCAAAGCTTTTGTCCTCAAGAGAAAATGGGTTGGTGCCGACAGATTCACCCTTTTTACACTTGGCAAGAACCCAGATGACTTGAATTTATTATATTTATTATTATTATTATTGTTATTGTTATTATTGTTATTATTATTATTAAACCATTTTGTAGTGAGATCAAAATTCTTTTTAGCTTAGTGAAAATGATAGATTACATTATATGAATTATATATATATATATATTTCTTTAATATTATTTTTATTTAAGAGAAAAGTTAAAGTGTTCTAAAACTTATATAAAAAATAAATTATGAATCCATTGTTTATTATTTTTGCATTATTTATAAGCAATTATTCTTGTTAAAACATTCAATTAAAAATCAATTAATAATAAATAAATATTTTTAAAAATATTAGATAAAACATAATAATTCCACATATGTGAAATAACATATTCATCTATTGAATTATAATAGACACTTTATTTCAATATGGATATGAATTATGATTTAAATATTTAAAATTTTAATAAATTAAATTTATCTACATCAAATTCATATTCATATTCATATTTAACATGTACGTAAATCAACGTAATTCGTAAAAATCAACTCAACACTACAAGTAATAAATTAAAAAATCGATTTTAATACAACTTTTTAATATCTTAAACAAGATAACAAAATCATTCTATGTTTTAATTTTTTATTAATTAAATTTTTTTATATAAATTAAAAGTATAATGCCATTTTATCAAATCTTGTTAATAAAACTAACGTTGGATGACATAATTTCTCATAAATAAAAGAGATTATGTTAAAAACCTTTTAATTTTTACAAATTAAAGGTCAAATACTCTTTTTTGGTTGTCTTCCACAAACATTTCTAAATTATCTGTAAAATACAAATAGACCACTACCAAATTTTGGCATTTAAGACATCTTATTTATTTATTTTTGACTTTGGTATATGTTTTCTTAGGTTATTCTCCAATTGAAGGAAACATAAACCAAAAATATTAGCTTGCAATCACACTTATTGCCTCTCATTTTTGACCATGAGAGAGCTATGGTCTAAGTTTTTCTTCTTGCTTTTTTTGGGTACATTGAATAATTTGAACACAAAAATTTTGTTATGATCCCATTGTAGATTTGTTTGATAAGTTTATTAGAAATATATTAAGGGAAAATGTTAATTAATGAACACTAATTAAAATGATATTTAAAATAAAAGTATAATTAATATGATTTTTTAAATTACATAAAATTAATATCTTCAATGAAGAAAATTATAAAAATAATAATAAAAATAAATTTTAACTTGGTGAGAGAAGTGAAAATCATAATTATAAATTAGCAAAAAGAATGAGAGAAAAAGTTGTAAGATTTTATGTATGTAATCATCATTAATGATGACTTTGACTAATAAGAAAATCAATAAAACTTTAAAACAAGTCAAATTCCTCATTATATCATGGAAATCTCTCAACCTATGGATATATATATATATATATATATATTTCTGGCTTCTTATTCCTAGAACTTTCAATTATGAAAATGCTTCCAAAATCTAGCCAAAGGTGAAAGAAACTTATAATTAGATCACCTCAAGATTTCGTACACTCAAGTTTGGTGGATAAAAACTCCTAAAAGCCTAAAACTATAGGTTAGAATTAAACTCATTAATTCATATTTTTATATTATTTTTATATAATTTATCGTATCATAATTATATTTAAAATATTTTATATTTATATAAATTTAAATATATTAGTTTATATTATATTAATATTGATATTATTTTTATATTGTATTATATTTTAATTATTTATTATATTATATTTCTATCATGTAATAGTATCGTATTTACTATGCTCATGTCTAATTAAAATGGGGCATATTAAAGCACGGGGGTATAGTTGGGGTCACATTGATTTAAGCCCACAAAAATGCTGCAATAAATAGAATAAAATGTTGTATATCAATTAATATCAAACATTAATATAAAAGGTCTCAAATTCAACGTGATCAAGGGTAGTTGGAAGTAAAAGGTCTCGAATTTGTTCAATTATATATTAATTTTAATTTATTTATTTAAAATATTTTTTTACATAATGAACTATTTGAATATAATTGTATTTTTTAATAATTTTGTAATTAAAAAAATTATTTCATGCTATTTGTAAAAATGATAATTTGTATATTCTTGATTTTAATTGTGTAAATTGTTAGTATGTGGGGAACCGAAAATACGAGAAATTGATGAAGGCTTCAAGGCGTGTAGCAATGCCACTTTCTTTAAAGTTTTATTCGCCCCCACCATTAATTAGGTATGCAAAAGGGTTACCGGCGTATAAACCTCGAGGATACAATGAAGCCC
>JBBYHK010000020.1:3590054-3606344 GCA_038382065.1 Adansonia grandidieri | reverse complement strand
TGTTTTATCAACCTCAGACTCTCTTTCATCGCTGTCAACATCATCTTCCTCCCCACCATTATCATCATCCACGCCATCATCGACGCCATTGTCATCTCAGACTGGAAACAGTGGCTCATTAGAAGGGTTTAATCCAGGTAGTTCATCCGAATTTTGCTTGTTCCTGTATGCCTGGAAGGTTGAATGACAGCAACATTTTGAATCGACCTCAAAGGGTTACACTTCCATCATCATCAATGCCATAAGAATAAGGTTTTGGAGCCAAATGAGGGCTTCAATCTTCATGTTATGGGAGGTTACAGATTGGGTCGAGAGGGGTAGAATAGATGCATGATTGAGCTTTCGTGTTACTCAAATTCATGTGTGAAAGTCGGATATAAAAATATATAATCAATATGAATATATTTAATTTTTTTTAAATTTTATTTTATATTTAAAATTTTTTTAAAAAATCATAATATATCCGTATTCAATTAGGGAGTTTAACAGCGAGGATCGAAACAAGCGGCCAGAATTGGACAAGGCAGATAGATTGAATCACATAAAGCCCAATAATTCCCACATCTGGCGGCATCTGCCATCTCCAGCTGTTTTAAGAAATAATTTTTTTTTCTTATTGGTCTGGCCTAGATAAGTGAGCAAGCTCCTTTCAATATTTTATGCATAATTTCTAAATTTTATAAATAACACAAATTAAAAAAGGGCAAGTACTTTTCATGGGTTGGTGAATGTCTGCACCCAGCAGAACATTACTGATGCTGGATGAGGCTTACTGCTCATGACCAGGCCAGTTCGATCTGAACAAAAATATTTTTAATTTAAATTAATATATATTATTATTTAAATTTTAAAAATTATTTTTATTTAAATTTAATTATAAAATTTTTGTGTGTTTGCGCACTGCATGCGGATATAAAGTTCTTTATTCAGTTAACTTACTTGGATTTCCCTTTTATATTCTTTATCCTCCATAACTTGAAAAGTAGTAACTTTGCTAAGTATTAATGGATTAATTTTAAATTCAAGTATAGTCTATTTAATTTATATTTGCATAATTTTTTTAAAAAAAATAATATTTAATAAATTTAAAATATACGCGATTTCTAAACTACTGACTTTTTTTTTATAAAAGCAATGGATTAATGCTGCTTGTTTCAAGACATCTAGAGTTTTGGAAACCCATGCTGGTTTAATCAGTTTACAATCTGAAATGGGTCAGTAAAGATTTTTATCATCAAAATCAAAACAAAATTTCATTAAAGGCCATAAAAAAAAAATGAAGGAATTGCCCCAAAATTTGAGGTTGTTAGTTCTTAACACTTTATCCACAGGGGACAGTGTTGGTGATTGTTGAAAGCTTTGTCTTGGTGCTGAACAGTTTGGTCCTCTCTTCAAACAGTTCAGCTCAAACATGGAGTCCCAAATGATGGAGTTGAACCCATTGCGGTCCTATCTCAAACTATGGCAGGCAAAATAATATATGCCATCCAATTCCTTTAGATCAAATACTACATAACGATCAACTCCAATTTGCAACTCTTACACAATATCCATTATAATATCCCACTATGTTGCTAGGACTTGATGTTAATGTCGAATATGAGTATGTATCCTACATGAATTTATTCATTTTGGTTATTAAATTTTTTAAAAATTTAAAAAATTTTTGAAAAAAAATCATTTTTCAACAGGAGAATCCATTGGTTTAACATTTATCATTGTCAAGCAACTTAAGTTCACTCTGACCTACAATTCAACAGGAGAGTAGGCAGATCATTGCATTGCACATCTAGCAAAGGCCAACATGGCACAGTGAGCTTCACTTCACCCTGTATTTTCTTCTCAGGCCCAAAGAGTTAGGTAATTGTATAATGTTTAACAATTGGATCAACAAATATTGGGTTTTTAAGGCTTTAATTTCCCAGCTGTCTAATGGCCCGTTGGGCTGTTCTATAAACAGAGTGCCTTATTCCCTCCCCTTCTAATATTTGTTGATCCGATTGACTCAAAAGACAACATGGATTGGTTCAATTAGTTAAGGATTTGTGGCGGTTTGAGTCTCGCAATGAGTCAACATGGATTGATTTAGTTAATTGATACTTATTGGTGATTGTTTGAATCTCACCACCAATTTAGCTCGATTGGTGCCTTCTTTAACTATGTGATATGCTTTAACTCTAGATTGAGGTAAACTTCCATTGGCTATTTTTTTTTAAAGCAAAGCATGGAACAATTAAAACCATCCATTGAGAAGGAGAAGCTATTCTTCGATTTTTCATATCAGTGGCAAAATAACATGGATAGTACTAAGAGAGAGCTTTCACCATCATCCAAATGAAGTATGAATATATTTTAAGTTTTGGATATACATAATCACATCAACCTAACTACGGCTATTTAAGTGCATACTAGGTATTAGTTTATCTAACTATCTTAATTTATGAGACAAAGCAATTAAATGTAAAAAAGGCCAATCATCTTTGCCAAGAATTAATGGGTGATTCTATAATATATATAAAGCTATATTCCATAATATATATATATATATACACATATATATAAAGCTATAATCTTGTGGAGAGAATTAGAAAAATAAAAATCCTATATGTGGAAGAAAGGATGAAGGTTGGGCTATCGTCTAATTGGGATAAGAACACATTTATACGAGTCAACAACTTGCCACAAATTAAAACAAAAAAGTAAGCATGAATTTTAAAACATTATTAGGTGGAAGATATAAGTAAAGGAAAGTAGAATGAAGTGTACTTGAATTGGATTGTTGACTATCTAAAGTTAGCTACTCATATATATATATATATATATATATATATATAAACCAGAGTTGATAATCACTAGACAAAATGATATTTTAGATTTTTAATTTTCTTTAGATGGATAAGAACTCTCACTTTTTTTTTATATATCAATTTAAAGATTGAGCATCTAGTTTGATAGACTTACTCATATTAGGTTGAGTTTAAATATGAGATTTAATTATTTTAAGTTAGATTGATTCGAATTACTATTTATTTAATAAAAAAATATTTTTATTTAAATTTAATTATAAAAATTATATGTTAATATTTTTAAATAGTAAAATGATTTGCTGGGTTAAAGTTGAACTTGAGTAAAAGATTTTAAAAAATTTAAACCTCGACCCGATCCATATTATATTAGATCTAGATATAAGATTTAACGATTAAAATCGATTATTTATATAATAAAAATTAATTTTTTATTTAAATTTAATTATATAAGTATTATTATAAAAATAAAATTTTTATAATTTTTAAATAAAAATACAGCCTACCAAATTAAATCTCAATAAAAAAATTTAAACAAATTCGAATGGCAACGAATCATAATGAAGTCAACTGTTTGAATCTTTTTAATTTTATTCCTTATTTTCCCTAGTTGAATCTCGGGAAACCCAATGTCAACCATAGAATCCAAGCACATGCAAAGCTTTAATAATACCTAAATTATATAAGTTCTCAATTCCAATAAACTAGTTCAAGCCTGACGTTTTGTGATGTCTAGCGTACGGAACTACTGATAATAACTAGCTTCAACATTATTTATGCAATTAGGATTACTATATTTATTATATATTATTTATTCTAATCTGAAATTTATCTTTAAGAGTTGATCTGATTAAAGGTTAAGTACTTCAACTGATTCAATTAAAGTTAGATTTGAGTTTGCCTTTTTGATTTCTTCCAATTTAGATTATTATTTTATTGATTAAAATAATATTTTTATTTAAATTTAATTATAAAAATATATAAATATTATTTAAAAATAATTTTTAATATTTTATTATATTTTGAATAGGAACTCAAGTCGTCGGATTAGATCAAATATGGACCGGATTTAGATTTAAAATTTTTTTTGGGCCGTGACCTAGCCCAACTCATAGGCAAATTTACTTAAGATTTTTTTTTTTTTGAAAAGAACGTTTTAATTAGACTTAGTAATTTTAAATATAATTACGCGAATATGATATGCATAAAATCATTAAAACACAACACGAGACGAATACGTTTTCAAAATCTATATAATATTAATTAGTAATATATCAAAATTGATAAAATATAAAATACGTTAAACATAATTATAATATGATAAAATATATGAATATAATTTGAATATACTAATTATCAAATCAAATTTTAATATAAAAAAGGATATTTTAACATAAACTTGGTTCATGTTGTAACAATAAGGCCAACTTGATGAATGTCTACACTAGTCTGGCTTTTGCTTAGTTGTATTAGGTATGAAAGCTAAAAATCTCCGAAGCCTATAAATTTTTCTTGATCTTTTTTGCACTTTCCTAGACATTAGGGAACGAACCCTAACATTAATAATAATTAGTATATATTATCTTTTTAATTCATACTTACAATAAAGTTAATTAGTAGATAAAATAATCATTAAAAATATTATAATAAAAATACATGATATAACATAAAAAATAATATAAATTTAATATAAATAATTATATATATTAAAATTTATATGACACGAATTATATTAATATATAAAAATTTATATAAATATATAATATTTAAAAAATATATTTATATAATATTAAAAGAAAATTTAAATACGATCACTAAATGTGCAAAAGTCAAAAAGCCTATCTACAGCTATATTAAAAACTACGGAAGTAATGAGATTTCTCGATTTTAATTCTAAGGTGTTTTATCAATTAACAGAAAAGCTTGATTATTATTTGTGTTGTGGGATTAATTAAGGTCGTTTTTTATTATTATTCCAATGAAGAAGGAAAGAGAAATAAAAAAAATTATGTGTTCATAATGTGTTTTTTTATTTTGCAGTTATTTTTTTGTCTTTATTATTTTTAAGATATTATATATACATATAAATTTTTATACAAAAATAATTTATTTTATGTTGATTTTGAATGTTAGTGTATTCATGTAGTGTACGTGTTATTTTTTAAATGTTGTGATCATATCGTCTTTCAACTCATTTTATATCTTACATTATTTCTCATAATTATTTAAGTTAACTTTAAATTTATTAACTTAAAAATCTAATTATTGTATGTAAATTTTATATAAATATTATATTTAAAACTTTAATCTAATTTTTTTAATACACGATGAGTGCATATTTTAATGTTCCTAAAAAAAATCCTTTGTAACCCCACCTCTTTACCAAGTTAAAGGGACCATAAGCTTCTTTAAATTATTCATGGTAGAGTAAGAATCTCCCTTCAAATTCTTTAAAAGGTAGCCAAGCAGATCCTTTGGGCCATTTTGACTTTTTCCTGTCCAATTTTTAGTAGAGAGATCAAATCCCCGTTTTTAATTTATTTTTTTTATTCAAGAGTTCTTTTATATAAGTGCCTTTAAGTTTCAACTTTGTTCATCATCAAGTGGTTTTGGGATTTGATGATTAATTGTTTCTTCAAGAATTCAGCTTGAGAGATCATCAATGGCAGCTCGTGGTCTTGTTTTGGCTTTAATTCTTCTTATCTGTTGCTTTGCTGAGATTTCCTATGGGATGATCTCTTTCTCGTCATTGCAAAGAACCCTTATAGTCACTGCCTCTCATAGACAAGGACGTAAGTAATTCTAAATCCCTCGTTCAAAATTTGATTTGGATTTTGATTAAATCTTCATGAAAACACATGAACTCTTACTTGCACTTAATCAGATGGTAATTTCAGAGTTTTTCTTTGATGATCCTGGAAAAAAGTTTTTAACTTTTTGCATGTATAGTTTTACAAGTTCTTCCACTTGGCTATTTTCTACCTTCTTCAACCTTGTCTCCCCCACGCTTCATCATTGCTTTGGCCGAAAATTAGGAAAATCAGCCTTTTAATTTTCTGGGTTCTTTTGTTTTAATCTTTACTTAAAATTTCATGCGGGATTTATTGATCAAATTGTGCAGTTCTGAAAGCTGGGGAAGACAAAATCACAGTGACATGGGGGCTGAACCAGAGTTTCCCAGCCGGGACCGACTCTGCCTATAAGACCATCAAGGTCCAGCTATGCTACGCTCCGATCAGCCAGGTCGACCGCCCATGGCGGAAAACCGAGGACCATCTTTCCAAGGACAAGACCTGCCTGTTCAAGATCGTGAAAAGGCCCTATAGCAACGGCAGCAACGAAACCCTGGAATGGTCCATCGAGCGCGACGTCCCGACCGCAACGTACTTCGTGCGCGCCTACGCTTTGGACGCCGACGAACACGAAGTGGCTTACGGTCAAAGCACCGACGCTCAAAAAACCACCAACCTCTTCGAAATCCAAGCGATCACCGGACGCCATGTCTCGCTTGACATCGCATCCGTTTGCTTCAGTGCCTTCTCGGTCGTCTCCTTGATTGGGTTCTTCTTTGCTGAGAAAAGAAAGGGAAGGAAGTCCCAACAGTAGGTGATTAAGAACATGCAAAAAAGGAAATCAGAACCCTAAATCAAAAACTTCTAATGGCTTATAGTAATGGGTTTAAATTTGCATGTTTCGTGTTCTAGATTTACTAGTCTTTTCCTTTTAACTGTTTTGTGTTATTAAGCTTTCAAAGCTTACAAAGAACTTAGAATAATATATATATATATATATATATGCACACACACACACACACACACATACTATGGTTGGTTTGCAATCGTGCTAAATAGTTCGGACAATCTATAATGTTGAAACATGTATTTTATTACTAATGATATTAGTGTTTGATCAATTTTACACTTTTGTTAGTTAGAAACATATTTGCCTTTTAGTAATATATAGAATATAGAGGTGTTTATGAGTCCGATCATTTCGTAATGATAAAAAAAAAAAAAAAAAACACTCAAAAACTGCTTATCTATATTTGATTCAACTTAGCCAAAAAAACCTATGTATATTTTGAAAATTAAATTTAAATAGAATTTTTATTATTTAAATATTAATTTAAATCAAGTTGAATTAAATCTGAATTACAAAATATTTATCTAAAACTGATCCAATGAATTTTGTAAAAGATCTTTTTATGTACAAAGGTGAAAGAGCGTTCATATTCTAACAAATTATAGTGGGTATTTATTCTAGTCTAAGAAATAGTGACGAGAAAAACTAGGTATTTACATTTACATTTGTTTAAAGGTCAGGTGGTCCATCCAGTCCTATAAATTATATTGGCCTAAATTATTATTTATTGATTAAAATACTAATTTTTTAAATTTAATTATAAAAATATATAAGTATTAATTAAAAATAATTTTTTATATTTTAAATAGTAATACGAGTCATTGAGCTAGGTCAAATTTGGCTAAAGCTTAGATTTTAAAATTTTTTTAAGTCGCAATCCGATCCGATCCGATCCAACTCAAGATCTACTTATATTTGCAAATTGAACCAAAAAAAAAAAGAAAAAGATATTAAAGAATTAGTTAACAGTGACTTGAAAAAAAAGTGAAGTATCTAGGTTAAAAGTGGAGGATCTTGTTGTTGCATATAGCATCTAATTAATTAATTGAAGATAATACAGAAGTGAAGTAGCAATTTGAGCAAGTGTATATTTTTCTAATGGAGTTTATTGGTGAGAAGTAAAAAACTAGCAATGGTGATGAATAATGATGGTGATAATTACAATTTTAAATAGGCTAAGCTATATTATTATTATTATTATTATTATTTGCACACTTAAATTAACTATGTTCAAAGTCTACAAAGATTAATTTAAGGATCATATTATCAAAATATTAGCAATTACGACTTCACTGATATATATATATATACACACGAAAGTGATTTATGATTTTTTTAATAGAAAGAAGGGTGAAAGTTACCTAATGGGATTAACAAGTAGCAAACAATCGTATAGTTGACTTCTTTCTATTAAAAAATAATAATAAATCTCACACACACACACGTACATATATAAGTAATTCATTTACACCAATTTTATACTGTTTATATTTTTTTTCAATCCGATAATCATAAAATATTCTATTCACGTAAATCATGCACATCGAGTTTTGAATAAATTAAAAATTTTTAGCTATTTATTTAATATAAAAAACTTTCAGCCTTTAAATATATATTGAAAAATATATGATAAGAATATTGGATCGGCTCAAAACTTTACTTGCACGACTAATACAATTATATTGTTAAATCTATCACTTGATTTATTAATATAGTAATCCTATAGAAAGTTGAAAAGTTATGAAATTGTGTAAAACTTAAGCTTATATTTGCTAAGTAAATTTCCCTTAATATTTTTTATTTTTTTATACAGTTTATATTTTTTTTAATCTAAGTGTCATATTTAATGTTTTATTTATATAAATCATGTATTTCAATATTTTTAATAAATTAAAAATATGTGTATTTGTTTAATATTAAAAACATATAGTGAAACAGGTTACAAAGTCCAGATCCAAACCATCAACTAAAGGACATGGCTGACAATGCCCAATCATAAAGAAAGAAAAATTGAAATTGAAAAAGCATAATTTTTAGTGTATTACTTACTACGAGTAATAAAAAATGGAAACAAACTCTCTTGTAAGATAAATGAATATTTGACTATGTTGCTTCCGAATTTTTTTAAAAAATATTATGTCCGACATCTATATTTGATACAGTACGAAACTACGATATAAAAATAGTCTTTCAAAAACTCTTTAAATACGTAAACAAACTTTAAGATACCTATATTTAGCTAATGTTCTATATTCATAAAAAATTATTGAATTCAGATTTTAATTCAATTGATTTATAGTCGCCATTAAAATGTAACCTCCAGTAAATCTGAAGTTCAAATCTCAAAATCTATAATCCCTTATATTAAAAAAAAAAAAATGCTTTGTATTGTTTTTCATGTCAAAATGGTCATGCACGAACTTTAATTGTAAGGGCGTATGCTATTATTAAGAATTGGAGTCTTGAACATGATTTCTTCTCCGTAGAACTAACAGCTATACAAAGTCTATAAAATAGTCAGGATAGAATCCGTTTGATTTTCCGGTAAACCTAGCACTTAGCTCAACAGTATAGTTATATGTTTAAGCAAACTTTGGCAAATTGATATTGAAAATCTGTCACTGAAATTGTTCCGAGAAAATTTTGTTTGTGAACCTCTTGTGGACCAAAGAACCTCATCCAAACCAACTCTGCTTGCATTAGAGCTCAAAACCAGCTTGTAGTTCCTTGACCAGCTCAGCTTATCGATGCAGACTTTCCATTGCCATGTGGACCTAGAACCTGGTATATGAGTTCCTCAGGAAGTTCTTTCTTTGACTGGAAAGTAAGAATCAAATTGGGTGAATCAGTGAATCTCGGAATGAAAACTTCTTCATTTCTCGAGAAAAAAAAAAGGGCAAATGCTAACCTGAAAGTGTCTCATATGCAGTATAGGCTCACATCCAACGTCTGCGATAGATTTTCCTTGAGGGGTTTGTGACTTGAATCGTTCGGTTTCATATGCTTTAAGGTTATTTGTTTCATCAGGCAAGTGGTGGCAAACTTTTAAGAGTGAGGTAAGAGAATTCATCTGGCCAGGTAAGAGTTAACCGAATATGAGAAGCTTAACTTCAAGTAAACATTAATCTATTCCCTCGTAATAGCAAACAAAATCCAAATCCACTTTCCAAATTGATGTTCGCAAATATAGCATGCAATGATACATATAATTACCATGCAACTTCACAACACAAGTGTGCATACGGTTCCAGACATGCAGCAGGCGGCCTATAACTTATTGATTAGATAATAATCAGAGAACGGAATTTTTAAAGTATTGAGCTAACATATATGAAGAATGCTAACCTTCATGTATGGGCAAGATGCACAGCCACCGTGAATCGAACATCCCTCCCCACTTGCAACTCCAGGTACAACAGGGAGTATAACATCACCCATTTTAACTGATTTAAGGACAGGTGATGTGCTCGTAGATGTTTTTGTCATCGAGTCGGATGAGACCGGAAAGACAATTTCAACCTTGATTTTTGTGCTAGATGTTGGCTTTGAAGAATCCAACAAACGGCGAACAGCTGCAACAATTGAAGTCACCATTCCTGATTCTGTACCCAAGACAAACTGGAGGTGGTCATCAACATTTCTATCCAGTGCTTCCTGAACCCTTTGCTTTATGAAATCCAATATGTTTTGAGTGGAGCCCACGACGCCCATTCCTCTTCTCTTCGCTTCCATTGCCAAAGAGAACATTTCTCCCGGAACCTCAAAATGTGCAGTTAGAAATGCATCACAGTACATTTCATTTATCTTCTCTACAACTTCATGTCCAAAAAGGTGATGAACAATACATGTCCCATTCTGATAGAAAAATATAACAGGGTCAGCTATAAAAAGCAAAGTAGCTGTACCACGAAATCTGTAAATACACGATAAAACAAATGAAGATATAGAAAGATCTCCACAAAAGTGTTACATATATGTAGAAATAACAGAGAAACAGATTCAACCAAAGCAACAAACTAAGATATATTCTTGGCAAATGCTCAAGTGACAAACAAGGCCAAAGGATGTACGCTCCCCCTTTGAGTGCACTTCACCAAAATGTCTCTCACAAACATAGTTCTTCCATTTTGCTTATATTATAATGAAATTGCTCTACTTTATATGCATTGCCATATATTTCAGGGAAGGACGAATACTGGAAAGGCAAAGAGATAGATCTTCCATGAAGTTCAAGTTTGATTGTATTGGGAAAATAAAGAAGGTTTGATTCCACGAAGTTCATAGGATAATAAATTCATAGAAATAAAGGGTTTCAAATACTTCACGCATTTTTCAGGTAATTCGTCAATTTATTATCCACTTAAGATATTTCAATAATCAGATGAATGCCCACCCTCAAAAAACAAAATGACCAAAAAGTTGGAATTCTAAATGTGACAAATACAATTAGTGGCAACCTAAATGCAAAAACTAGGCTTCTATAGATGCATAAGAAATCATCACGAAAGTTGATACTCGAAGTGTACATAGCATACCTCACCATACAAACAAACTTTATTTCATCGAGCTCCTCAAGAGATATAGAAAAATAATATACCTCATAATAGTGCAGGCGAGGAAGCAGTGATTTAATTGAGTCTCTATTATGTTCTGGGTGAATTTCAGCAATTTCCTCATCAGACATCAAAGTCATCTGCTGGAACAACTCTTTAATATTTGCACCCATGTAGGAGTCAGGTCCATACCATATGTTTAAGTCTGGAATTTGAGCAAAAGCCTGTGGAAACCAAGTGAAGCGAATTAAGAACAGATACGTAAAAAACAAAAACGAAAGCACTGAATGACAAAGGCAAAAAAAGCAATGACGCTCGAAATACTACCGACCTGCAGAATGGTTTGCACAACATTTGAAGAAGTACAGGTAATTGAAGGCACAAGCTCATGAGCGAAAGCTTTTGTTTCCAGTGAAGTATTAATATAAATAACATGTAAGGAAGGAAGTGAGTTAGAAGCCATCTGAAGGTAGTTCATATAATCAGGTGTAGCGGCAGCATCGGCCAAAGAACAACCAATGCGTTCATTTGACATCCTGTAGACACCAACCTGCAATCCAATTATACAAATAAAAAAAAATCCATTAACAACATTCTTGCTTTGGAGCTGACAACAGATTACATTCAGCTCAATGCTGGATTAAACAAGCTATTTGGCAGAGAAAAACAACAGTAAAACATAATTCAACAATTTCATGCCTTGCATTTTAGTGCATACATGTAAATTTTAGATAATACGGCCTTAAATCATATAATTTACGTCCAAAACAAGAGAATTCCCACAGCTGATGATTCGAAAAAGCTATTGA
This sequence comes from Adansonia grandidieri, assembly GCA_038382065.1. Classification (NCBI taxonomy): domain Eukaryota; kingdom Viridiplantae; phylum Streptophyta; class Magnoliopsida; order Malvales; family Malvaceae; genus Adansonia; species Adansonia grandidieri. Next base: position 3,594,536 of record JBBYHK010000020.1, on the reverse strand, counting down.
TTAATTCTCATCCATAAGCTTTTCTAATACATCCAAGTGTTCTATTCGAGTAAAGGAAATAATATACCTCTCCAAAGCCAGCTTGATCAAGAATTGCACGAACATTTTCTGACATAAAATCTACACCCAAGACAGTGATGAATTTACATCCAGCTTTTGCCATCTTGACTGCAGAATCAGCCATGACCAATGAGTCAGATATATGAATGTGAGGCCACTCCTTCTGGGCAGCAGTTAAGATGCCTTGCACTTCAGGATCCATGTAAAAGTGAGCAACTACACCAATTTTCTTCTCTTTCAGCGCATTGACAAGTTCTTTCACCTTTAACTCGTCAGGGAACAAATATCTTGCCTGCAATTCAACTAGAATTGAAACTTAGGATCTTAATACCACCATGAAAATAAGATTACTGAAATGGAAAAGAAAATGGGTACAAAAATCAGAAAGAAACTAACCTGAGCCTCGGCGTAGCTTCCTTTTGGCTGAACAACTTCAGCCGTGACCACCAACGATGGGAACGGCTCAAAAGGGGCCTTCCCTTCCTTTTCAGCAACCAAGGCCCTGGTTCGCTTCTGCATACTAACTAAAACATTGTGCCATGTGTTTACACGAGACCTTTCACCACCAGGGAGCCCGACGTTAAGCGCCGCCAAATCCTCTGTTTTCAATCCCAGCACTTCCTCTGGCGCCGCCCCGTCAAGCACCGAAACCAAACACGCACAGAACCCTTTCGTAATCTCGGAATCGCTGTCGGCCCAGAATCTCATATTCCCTTCAGAGTCCATCTGGGCATCGAGCCAAACTCGGGCCGTGCAGCCCATAACCCGGTTCGAGTCAGTCCGCGAGGGAGCCGGCAGGGGACGGAGGAGAGAAGCATAGTGAAGGAGGCGCTTGACACGGTCGAGAGGCTCCAAAAGAGATTGAAATTCAGAAATAAGGGTGGAAAGTTTACGCGGAGGGAGATGAGCGGTCTGGGAGGGAGAGAGGGTAACAGCAGAGCAAGAAAAACAAGTGGGCTTTGAAGGAAGCGAACCAGGAGGCGGAGACTGAATACATTTGAGAGATTTAAAGAAGGATTTCTCATGGGTCCAGAGTGTTCTATGGAAGTTCAAAAGAAGTGATTTTGGGTTAGAATTTTGGGTTCGAGAAACAGCAAAAAAGGATTGACGACCAGAATAAGAAGAAGAAGAAGGTGTCATGGCGATAGTTGCAGAGGAAGCCATGAGAGAGAGAGAGGGAGAAAACCAGAGAAGACCTTGAAGTGCGCGTCAAGCCGAAAGAAAGAGGAAAAGAGCGTGTGTTAATGGCTATAGATGGACGGATGGAGGTGCAGAGCAGAGAAAGCAGAGCCGTTTGTTAAATAAAAGGCAAGGAAAGAGAGAGGCAGAGCAAATGGATACCACCAACCAAGAGCCAACCTAAACAAGCAAGCAAGTAGGCGCCAAACAAACCCCAACCCCAAACCCAATACCCCATATTGCCTTCCCCCAAAAAAAAAAAAAAAAAGTTGTTGCAGCCCTTTGGGAGTTCCAAGTTCCATTCTATTTTTTCTTTTCTTGGAAAAGGGCGTCTCGTGCCTAGACGATATGCATCTGACCTATTTTGAATCTCAATTTTATTAAAAAATTTTAAATTTATTTAAATTTTAAAAATTATATTTTATTTAAATTTAAATAAGTTCAATCCAAGATTATTATTCGACCCGTGTTCATATTTATATGTGTCCATTACTTAAGGTCCCCAAAGACTTTTGACATTCTCATTAGTTAGAAGAATACTATGCATCTAAAATTCTTGCCATAATCATTTTCTTAAACCTAAAACTTATTTTGATTAATTCATATAATTATTTTTAAAGTATTTTTATTAAATTTTAATTTTGAATTGGATTAGGATCCAGATCATTTTCTTTTTGTTATTTCTTAATACATTCATCATTAGCATTTACATTAATAGGATCAATTTATTAACTTTGAAAATCAAATTTGTTAATGTTAATTAATCATGCATTGAAAATAATAGATTAAAAGGTGATAGAGAAAAATAAAACTTATCGAATTTTAACGTTTATAATTTTTTATTCTATTTTACTTTCATTGTTAAAATAATATTTTTGTATTATGACAGTGTTTTAATATAACGGTCCATTTATAGGTACCATTTTTTTATGAGTTACACCATTTTCTTTTAGTTTAAAAAATTTATTTTATTATTTTAAAAATTTTTTAAAAATTATATTATTTTTATATTTTTTTATAATTAAATTTAACCAATAATTTTTTATTTATAAATAGTAATTCAGATAAAGTCAAATTAATTCATATAAAAAAAATTCTATCTCAAATTCGATCGAATTAAGTCAATCCAAACAAATAGCACAGTCCTTTAAATAGATCTAATTGCATATCCCATTAAAATATATTTTAAAAATAAATAATTATAATAAATAAAATGCTATGATATTTTAATTTCAATTTATGAAATTTAATATATGAAATAACAATCCAACTATTTTCACAATAACTTTTCCATCACTCTTGTGGAAGTTGATCATAAGATAATACAATTTCATTAAAAAATTAAAATTACTACTATGTATTTTCCATCTATTGAGGCTGGTCCACTGCCTATGCATATTGCCATAAAAGAGGTCAAATGCATGTGATTTGGCTTTGGCAACTTATGAATTCCTTGACGTCTCCACTAAAACTAACCCACCAATGATCTCACCAAAAAAAAAAAAACACTTCCCTTTAATTTTGAAAAATAATAAGAAAATTAAATGATGCCAATAATACCATGGCATCCATTTGAAATTACCTCTTAAATTTTCATTATCCCAAAAAATTACAAATAAAAAATATGTACAGACTTTGCTAACGAGTATCTTAGGATGGTTTGTAAGATTAGTTAATTTATAATAATTATAAAAAAAATTAAAAATTGACCGAGTTTGATGTCACGAATTAAATGATATAAACTAAATCAAGAAAAGTACAACAAAAATCCGTAAATTATAATTCAAATATTGTAGAATAAGAGCATTCATGTTTTGAATTTTCCACATGAATATAGTTTTTTTTTTTTTAATTACAACTTTCTTAAAAAAAATAAAAAAAAACTATCCACATGTAATTCTTTTCCCTTTCAAAATATATAATTTTTTTCACCCCTATAGTAGGTGTAAATATATCTATTTGTAGTAATAATATTATATTAAATGTAATAATTGATAATTTTACTCATCATTTTTAATATACTAGATTAAAATATTGTTATATATAATAACCTTAAACAACCATTGCAAATACTATATGTAAGAACTATATATATTGAAAGTTGGTATTTTTATAATAAGAAAATATTAATCAGTGCTACTAAGTATTAGTTAAAGTGATATATATATATATATAATATAAATAATAGTGTAACTAATACATTGCTTTTCTTTAATGCAATTGAAGTAATCTATTAAATATAAAAACTTTCGTTAAAATAATAATTAAATCATCTTTTATCAATATCTATAAATATCAATTAAACGAATCCTTCGTAATATCGATTGATAGTGGTAAAGGAGATAAAAAACAAAAAAAAATTTTTATCATCAACCCATTTTTAACAGTGACAATAAATATATTTATTCACATAGTTTTGAAATTGAAAGTTTTATTATAATTAAGCACATAATTATTCCTCTAAAAAAAAGCTAAAAAGCTAGAAATGAAATCCTATTAATTTAAAATAAAAAATAATTCAAACTTACACCAATTCAGATTTACATCTCCTATTCCTATTCTAAAGAATATTAAGTCATAACCTTATCCTCTCAAAGATTCGAAACGAGACGTGGCGCGTGGGACAAAGGACAATAAATTAGGCAGATATGGGGTGCATGAATTTCAACCTCTTCTGGAATCGAACCGCAGAGGAAAAAGTTGATGTGAAAAGATGGGCAAAAGTGAGAGTGCCTTTATTTAGCCTTTGCAAGTTGTCGGATGTGTGCGGTTAACTTCCCTCGTGACTTCATAAATTGATATTCAAGCTTGATTTCTATTATGCTACTTCCTTCCAAATTCCCCTCCCACCCCCCACCCCCACCCCCACCATCTTTAGTCAAAGATGAATAATTTTCCTATTCAAAGGTTTCATCAATTGATAGGTTTGTTTTAGGATTTGCTTTTCCACATGCCCCTTTTTTTTTTCTTTCTTTTGTTGCTCATTTTATATATAGAAAGTGGGTGATAGAATCAAAATGTTTGACCCTAAATTCTCAAATGGGGTTTGATTACTACACATTAATTTAAATATTAAATAAAACTTAAATTTTAAGTCGATTAATTTATATAATTATTTTTATAAAATAATATTTAATATGTTTTGCATTTAAATTTAAAAATTTATAATATTTTTTATTCTTAACTTATAATTTTATTTTGTATCAAAAAGATTTAATACGAAACATAATTCAATGAAAAAAA
>JBBYHK010000020.1:3484318-3497162 GCA_038382065.1 Adansonia grandidieri | reverse complement strand
AATATATTTTATTATTACCCAAATCAAAATTAAACTAAATTTAATAAAAACAAATTGAAAATGAACCAAATATTAGATTCAAATCCATTTTTTATTTTTCCCCCTTAGGATTACTTGTATTGTTGACTTGAATTGGACCAAACATGAATAAAAAACTTCTGTAATTCAAACGGGTTTGACCAAATTTAGTATTTATTTAATAAAAAATATTTTAATTTTAATTTTATTTATTTATTTGCTTGAGGGACAGTTTTTGCTTAGAGGAATTAAGAAAAAAAAATATTAAGTGTTTGCGTTATAAAAATTTAGTTTTTAAAAGTGTTAAGTAAATAATTAAAATTAAAATTAAATATTTTTTATTTTTAATAAAAAACTGTATTACTATTAAATTATTAATAATTAATATAGACTATAGTATTATTTAAATCAATATTACAAAACCAAAAAAAAAAAAGAACAAAAAAAACTAAAAAAAGGATAAAATTTAAAAAAAAATTAAAAAAAAAACCATTGGCTTTTGTTTAGACGGAAAACGGAGAAATTGATGCAACGGGATAAGGCTACAGTAATAAAGAAGGGAACCAATCATTTGATGACACGTAAACAATGTACTTTATTTTGACTACAGTCAAGTCAAAATATATATATATATATGAGAAAAAGTAAAAAAGTATAAAATACATTTATTTATTTATTTTTTCACTTTTTTTATAGGAAAATTTATATAAGGAATTGAAATAAAATATGTTTAAAGGATATTAGTGAGAGTAGAGATTTAAAATTTGAAATCTATATAATATGTAATCCCAATAAGAGTTTATTAAATAAAAAAAGTTTGCTAAAAATTGTTTAAAATATGTATTCTTTCAAAAAAAAATTATAGATTCTTTTAAGAGAAATTGATTTTTTAAGTAAAAATTTGGATGAATTTAGATCATATTCTTAAACAATTTGAAACAAAATATAAAATTTTATTTGTAGTTCGAGTCGAATTTAAACGATCATATAATTCGTTAACATATTAATTACATTAAATTTGACTGTATCCATAAACATGTATACTAAGAGTTAAATGAGATACTTGTGCTTACGAACTACTCAAATTTGAGTTGAAAAAGTTTGAATTCGACCTGATCATTGTTGATTCGAGCTTGAGCTATCAAGCAAATCAAATTTAATTATCTTAATACTTAACTTAAGTAGCTCGAGAGTCTAAGTAATTTTTTTAATTTTTAGTTAGTATTAAAAATTTTTAATTCGAACTCGAATTCAAACAACACAAACAATCGAGTTTGAAGTTGAAAATTAATATTTTTTAAATAAATAAATCTCATCAAATAATCTTAAACAATTTAATTTTTATCTAAAATTAAATTTAAACTTTAAAAATAAAATTTATTATATTTAAAATAATTTTTAAATCGAATTTCAACTTTTTACGATTTAAATTTTGCCAGATTCTATTACATCGCAGATGTTTACTCTTAAAACAATCCTAATGTCAAAAAAAAAAAAAGAAAGAGAGAGAGAGAGAGAGAGAGAGAGTGAGAGTGGCAAGAAGGTAAATAAAAAGAAGATGACTGTCATTTTCATAACTTCACTCCAAGGTCAGAATAAAAACCCACTAGTCCTATGCCTTGGTTTGCCTTTGCTTTGCCTGCCCCTTCCTCTGCCATTAATAATTTTTTTTTTTCACCATTTCTCCCTTTACTCTGTAAACTACCAAACAAAAACAGAGCAAAAGAAAAAAAAAGAAAAACCCATTTCTCAGAACATAAAATCGACGAAAATGGAAGCTTAGCAGAATCTGAACAGCTTTTCTTCTCTGGGTTTTTGTTTTTGGTTTTTTTTCCTTGAACTTCATATTATGAGCTTTCAATGATTACCGAATCTTTACCCTGAAAAAAATTGCTCTTCTTTTCATGGCTTCTTCAAGTCATTCAGCGGAGCCAAGTCAAGAAGTGTTTTCATGGCTGAAATCTCTGCCTTTAGCTCCGGAGTATAGGCCTACTTTGGCAGAGTTTCAAGATCCAATTGCTTACATTTTCAAGATCGAAAAAGAGGCTTCCCAGTATGGAATCTGCAAAATCATACCTCCGGTGCCACCTGCTCCTAAAAAGACAGCAATTAGGAACCTCAATCGTTCCCTCTTGGCTCGTGCTGCTGCTAATGGTAGCTCCGATTCGAAGCCAGCACCCACATTCACTACCCGCCAACAGCAGATCGGGTTTTGCCCCAGAAAACATCGGCCCGTTCAGAAACCCGTCTGGCAGAGTGGGGAATACTACACTTTCCAAGAATTCGAAGCAAAAGCCAAGAATTTCGAAAGGAGTTACTTGAAAAGATACAGCAAAAAGGGTTCCCTTTCAGCTTTAGAAGTCGAAACTCTTTTTTGGAAAGCGACGGTTGACAAGCCCTCTATGGTTGAGTATGCGAACGACATGCCTGGTTCAGCTTTCGTGCCATTAAACTCAAAGAAGAGTAGTGAGGGAGGGAGAGAAGCAGGGGAAGGGGTTACAGTGGGGGAGACACCCTGGAATATGAGAGCAGTTTCGAGGGCCAAAGGTTCATTGTTAAGGTTCATGAAGGAGGAGATTCCGGGAGTTACTTCCCCTATGGTGTACATTGCAATGTTGTTCAGTTGGTTCGCTTGGCATGTAGAGGATCACGACTTGCATAGCTTGAATTATTTGCATATGGGAGCAGGGAAGACATGGTACGGTGTTCCAAGGGATGCTGCGGTAGCTTTCGAGGAGGTGGTCAGGGTTGAAGGCTATGGAGGGGAGTTCAATCCTCTTGGTGAGTTTAGTGAAGTATTAACTGCGTCTCCTCTGTTTCTTCACTAACTACATATGAAATACTTTATGTTGACTCCGCATTTGTAGGTAGTAGCCCATATAGGATAGTATTGCTGAGATTGACTAGTTTGAGCTAAGAAAGAATCAACTTAGTGGACTAGGTGCTCGAATTTGACTATTTCTTGAACAGTGTCAATGGAGCATTCCAAGGGTGTTATAGTGAGCCTACTCTGTTTCTCACCTATACTTTTTGTTAGGTTGAATTATGTTGGAAGTGGCTATGATGTAATGTTGATTATATTATGTTATGTATAATCACAAGTTAACCTTTTTCTCTTCATTGCTCTGTTTATTAGGTGTTGGGTTCTAGGATTTTGGGTTTTGAGTTTCAAGTAACTGGACTATTATCTCAGAGATTCCTCTTTCATCTAATATGAAAACTGTGTCTTCTATGTCCTATCTATGAGTTGCGAGTATGGACTAGTTATGAGAAAGACTCATATATGGATTAGTTATGAAAAAGACTCATATTGTGATTGCTTGTCTCATCGATATCTGTCATGAAATTTTTTTCTTAAAAAGTTCGGTGGTGTAGTGAAGAATAGAGGTTGTGGCATATATATATATATATATATTATATATCTTCATGTATATTGTGCTTATGCAAGCATTTTGTATTATTTCTTAGCCCCTTGTACATGTGTTTTGTATCCCTTACAAGTGGTAGCACCCAAAAAGCAATTAGGTTAAAGACTCGAGAGTGTGGCGCATGATTAAAATATCACTTATTGACTTTCTACTAGTGTATCAACGGTTTTTTAATTTTCATTTTGGATCAGGTTAATTTTATTCCATGAAGTTTCTATATAGTGATGTTGTTCTGGTTTAGCTAGAAAAGCGATTCAATCTCTCATATTTAAGTGATGGTACTGATATTATATCTTTTCCCAAATATGCCAATTGAGCAAATTTTATTTTAATTTGTCATGTATCAGTTACCTTTTCTACTCTTGGTGAGAAGACTACAGTGATGTCTCCTGAAGTATTTGTTCAAGCTGGCATACCATGCTGCAGGTAAATTACCTCATATTCTTTTGCACTCTTAAGCTATCTTTGGCTTTCTACAAAGTCTTTTAGGTTCAATTAAAATCCTAAATTACTATTTGTGATCTTTACATTGCACATTTTTTGGCTTGCAATTCAATTTTCTCTGGTTCTATAAGAAAATATTTTAACACTATTTTTGTTCTTTTTATTAAATTACGGCCCACCCTTTTCTCCTTATCTTAGCAAAGATGATATATAGAAGTTCCCTTGAAATACTTTAAGCTGGAATTTATTCTTCGTGTCTTTGTGAGGGATGGTTATCTGTCTCTTTCTGACATTAGCAGTATTCTGAAATCAGATTAGTGCAAAATGCTGGGGAGTTTGTTGTCACTTTTCCGAGAGCCTATCATTCAGGGTTCAGTCACGGTGAGAGACCTTTAAATTTCTGTTAGTTACTATTGTACAAGGGAGCTTATTTCATCCATATGTTTTTGCCATTAGGATTTAACTTTGGAGAGGCAGCTAATATTGCAACTCCAGAATGGTTGAAAGTGGCCAGAGATGCAGCTATTCGAAGAGCTTCAATCAATTACCCTCCAATGGTCTCTCATTTTCAGTTACTTTATGATCTTGCACTTGAGTTATGTTCAAGGTATGACTCATGTCTATCATAAAAGCAGTATGATTTCATCCAAATCCTGGATTTCTAAATTTCTTGGTGCATTTGCCTTCTCAATCAAATATGGATGAAACTCTTAGTCATTGCAATTTTTGTTATAGTTTGCTGATCTGACTGTAAACATTATCGCAATTCATTTGAGTATGCATGTGAAATTTAATTGAATAGTTCCACGCTACTTGGGAAATTTCCGGGAATAGGTAAATGGCTTAGGATAAAATTTTACCCTTGCTCATCTCTTGCTCTTTGTTGCGATTGGAGTTTTCTCCCTTTTCTTTTTCTTTTTATATTTTTTTTTCCTGCTCCTTTGTTGCTTTGACTTGGTTTCAAATGCTGGAGTTGCATATCTCTGGCTTTTTGCAAGTTTTCCTAGCCTTATGTAGACGACATTTTCATGCCATTATGTCGTGTATGTGGCCAACATCAGTACATTAGAATATTGAAGAGTTAATTTAGTTTTATTTATTGTTGTTACTAAGTTCATGTCCAAACATTGTAAAGGGAAAAAAATGTGAATATTTATTGGTTTTTTCAAAATTTATACCAAAAGTTACATGTAGGATGCTGAAGTACAATAAGTTGAAGAGCAATAGATTATATTATGCACCTTTTGCTCATTTTTGTTTGGTTTCTCCATGCAGGATACCCAACAGCATCAGTGCTAAACCAAAGAGTTCTCGATTAAAGGATAAGAAAAAAAGCGAAGGAGAAAACTTGGTTAAAGAATTATTTGTGCAGGATCTAATACAGAACAATAACCTACTTCATATTCTTGGAAAAGGGTCTTCAGTGGTATTACTTCCCAAAAGTTCTTCTGACGTTTCTCTTTGTTCAGATTCACGGGTTGCATCCCAATTAAGGATAAACCCTAGGATGTCACTTGGTTTATGCAACTATAAGGATATAGTCAAATCATCCAAAGACATAGTTTCTGATGATACCGTGATTGGTGGGAATGAGGAAATCAAGGGAATAAAAGGTTTCTATTCAGGGAAAGGAAAATTTGCTTCTATGTATGAAAGTAACCAGGAATCTTCTTTTAGTGGCAATGATTATTTCTGTAGACTGCCATCACAGCCCTTGAACACGATCATGGAAAGCAACAGTGCAATTCAAGGTGATGCATTGCCAGATCAGAGGCTGTTTTCATGCGTCACATGTGGAATATTGTGCTTCGCTTGTGTTGCTGTTCTTCAACCAACAGAACAAGCGGCTAGATACCTCATGTCAGCTGATTGTAGCTTTTTTAATGATTGGACTGTTGGTTCTGCAGTAAGTTGCGATGGGTTCACTGCTGCTGCTCATGGGGATGCAATCAATTCTGAGCAAAATCCTCGTACAAGTAGGTTATACGTGGAAATTTTCTTTTATTAGCTAGTCGTCTTCATGTGATTTACATGCTAGTCAAAGTATGTATAGATATATATATATATATATCTATATATATGTATATATATATATATATATATATTTGTTTCTGTTGATGTATTCCTTGGGCTTGTGGGACAATGGTTTGCGTTTATGATATGTGTAGTGTTTGTAAAGGTGAGTTGACTAAATAGAAGCAGTCCGGTTAATGATTGCAAGTAAGCTGGTTTAAAATTTGGCTGGAGGTCATTGGGTTCTTTTAGGAGATGTGATATCCAAAGTGTACTGGAGATACAATAGCTCAAATAAGTTAATGGGGATTGATGCCTCGGTTTTATTTTCGTTTCATGGCGATTGGCTTTCGTTTGGGCCATTGAGACAATTGGTTGCTCACATACTCTCATCTGAATAGGGTGAAATAGTTGTGGTGTTCGAGTGAAACTACTTATGCTGCATGATATCTTGATTGATAATATGCTTGTCTATAGATCAGCATGCTTGGCGTAACTTCCAGAATTAATATTTTCTGTTATTTCTTTTGCTGAAGATTTACTATTGGCTCTGATTTTCCTTAAGTTCTTTTATTTGTTCTGGAAACATTGTGAGCCTTTTTTCCTTTACTGTACAGGGAGGATGAACAAAAGTGCTCCAAATTCTTTATACGATGTCCCTGTTCAGTCTGTCGAGTACAAGTTTCGGATGGGAGATCAGAGTAACCAAGTGGTCGAAGATACCGAAAAACCGGGAGATGTTTCTGCTCTTGGTCTATTAGCTTCAACATATGGAAATTCATCTGATTCAGAAGAAGATCATGCTCAACCAAATGCTAATGTCTCTTGTGATGAGACAAATTCTGCAAAAGTTTCACCTGAAAGGAAATTTCGGTATAATGATTCTGGTTTCTCTCCTGGTGATGCAAATGGGAGTCGTAATACCTCATTATCAAGACGTGATTCTGTGGAGGAAGCTCCTCTCCATGTTATTTCAGAACCTGGATCTGGAAGAGTTGACATCAAGAACAAGAGCCCTCAAACATTTGACCATGCTGCTGAGTTTGAAACTGATAATCTTGCTTCAAGAAGATCAAACGATTTGGAGGATAAATTTAGAGATCATGCTAATCCGAGTTACTCTCCTGCCACTGATGGAACAGAGAAGATGAGGTTTAGCAAGGCTGTTGTACCAATTGAGAATGCGGATATTCCATTTGTTCGGAGATCTGATGAAGATTCTTCTCGAATGCATGTCTTCTGTCTTGAGCATGCTATAGAAGTAGAACAGCAACTTCGTCAAATAGGAGGAGTGCATGTATTTCTCCTTTGTCATCCAGGTACATTTTGGCTTATGATATAAGCAAATGAATATTTTCACATTAATTTACACTCCTCTTCCTCACCCTTCCCTAAAGGGAGATACTACCTTCTGTGAAATTTCCTCAGTTTCTGTGTCATATGCAACTTTTCTTGGAAGACACTGCGTGTGAGTAAAAAATTCGAGTATATAAGGGAAACTATGTTACTTTGACTCAAGTGTGAGTATCGGATCCAGATATGCATCCGACATGGGTATGTTTAATTTTTTCTAAGTTTTTCCATGTATTTAGAGGTCATTGGAGGGTCATATCCTTGTATCCTTGTCCAAAAAATGTGTCGAGACACGTGTAATTCAAGAAAATAGGGGGAAATGCTGAAGTAGTGCTGTATTTAACTTTTCCATGATCTGTGTCAAGATTTTTTTTTTTTTCACTGTGTCGAGATTATTGATACAGATGGAAGGAGGAATGATGCCCTACAGGTAAAGTCTGAGGTTAAGGTTCTATCTCTATTTTGTTATCAATGAGAGGCACCCTGCACCAGCCAACTTGCTCTATGACACGTTTTATCAAATTTTGACAATTTCGATTTTGGCCTGGGAAAATTCTCTATTTACTGGTTATTATTATTTGCATGTTTTGCATCCACCAGAAACCGAATAAATAGTTCTACCAAATAACTGTTCATCTCTATTTTATGATCAATGAGAGGCATCATGCAGCAGCGAACTTGTTCATTGACCATGTATCTTCAAATTTCAACAATTTCGAATTCCGACTGGGAAAGGTCTCGAGTTATGGGTTACTATTATTTTGCATTTTTGTGTCTTCCAGAAACCTAATAAATAGTACTACCAAATAACTGTTTTAGGTTTTTTTTTTTTTTTCCGTCATTAACAATTATTATCTATAAAACAATGCAGAGTATCCCAAAATAGAAGCAGAAGCAAAGTTGGTGGCTGAAGAACTTGGAATTGATTATCCCTGGAACAACGTCATATTTGCGGATGCTACTAAGGACGACAAAGAGAGGATCAAGTCTGCTCTTGATAGTGAGGATGCTAGTCCTGGGAATGGGGACTGGGCGGTAAAGCTGGGTATAAACCTATTTTATAGCGCCACTCTCAGCCGTTCAACACTGTACAGTAAACAGATGCCTTACAATTGTGTTATATACAATGCGTTTGGCCGTAATTCTCCTGCTAGCTCACCAACAAAGTTGAATGTGTATGGGAGGAGGTCTGGCAAGCCAAAAAAAGTGGCTGGAAAATGGTGTGGTAAAGTTTGGATGTCGAATCAGGTTCATCCGTTTTTAGCACAAAGAGATCCTGAGGAGCAGGAACAAGAAAGAAGCTTTCATGGTTGGGCAACTTCGGATGAAAATCTTGAGAGGAAACCAGAAAATGTTCGGAAAGCTGAAACAACCAAGGCAGTTAAAAAGTTTAACCGAAAGAGAAAAACGAGGGCAGAGATCGCACCAAACAAGAAAGTGAAATGCGTTGAGCCAGAGAGTGCAGTTTCGGATGATTCATTGGATGGTAGTTCTCTTAGGCAGCAACAGATGATTTTTAGAGGCAAGAAACCGAGACTGATTGAGAAAGAAGAGGCAATTTCAGATGATTTGCTTGAGGATGATTCTCTCCTGCATCTCAGGAATCTGTCTAGAAGAAAAGGGGGAAAATTTATTGAAAGAGAAGATGCTGAATCGGAGGATGCAGAAGAGTATTTTGCCCGTCAGCAGCGTCAGAGGAATCTCAGAGGCAAGCAAGGCAAATATATCAAAGAAGATGATGAAGTTTCTGGTGATTCACTCGGTAAAAGTTCTCTTAAGTCGCATAGGAGAATTCCTAGAAGCTGGGAGGCCAAATTTTTGGAAAGAGAAAATGCTGTTTCCGATGATGAACAAGAGGAAATTTCTCATCAGCTGCATAGGAAGATTCCTAGAGGCAGGCAAATCAAGTCAATTGAGAGGAATGCTGCTGTCTTGGATGATTCACGAGCAAATAATTCCCTTAAGCAGTATAGAAGAATGCCGAAAGGCAAGCGAACAAAGTTTTTCGAGAGAGGTGATGCGATGTCAGATGATGCATCAGACGATGATTCTCAACATCAGGATAGGAGGATTCCTAGAGGCAAGCAAACGAAGTGCATGGGAAGGGATGATGCATTTTCAGATGATTCACTAGAGGATAATCCTCCGAAGCAGCATCAGAGGACCCCTAGCCGCAAAGTGGCCAAATTTACTGATAAGAAGGTTCCTAGAAGTCGGCTAACCAAGTTTATCGAGAGGGAAGATGCAGTTTCATCTGATTCTCCAGATGAGGGTTTGCTTCAGCAGCTTAGGAGGATTCCAAGACGTAAGCAAACCAAAATTCTTGAAAGGGAAGATGCAGTTTCAGATGATTCACCGGATGATAATTATCCGCCGCAACTCAGAAAGACTCCTAGAAGCAGGCGAGGGAAATTTATTGAAAGGGAGGATGCAGTTTTATATGATTCATCGGATGAGAATTTTCATCAATCAAATAAGAGTCTTAGAAGCAGAACAAAGAAATCCCAGACACCACGACAAATAAAACGAGAAACCCCTCGGAATGTGAAGCAAGTGAAAGGTCGGTCAACGAAACAAGTGGTCTCTCAGCAAGTGAAACAAGAGACTACTCGGAATCGGAGCTCCAAAATTGAGCGAAGTGCTAAACGGTGCAATTCAGATGGTGAAGATGAGGTAGAAGGTGGACCCAGCACACGCCTTAGGAAAAGAATCCGAAAGTCTCTGAAAGAGTCGGAGACGAAACCAAGAGAGAAGCAAGCCGGTAAGAAGAAAGTGAAGAACGCTTCAAATCCGAAAACTCTTGCTGGTCACTACACTGCAAAAGTAAGAGATGAGGAAGCAGAATATCAGTGTGACATGGAAGGCTGCACCATGAGTTTCGGGTCGAAACAAGCTCTGCTCCTACACAAACGAAACATTTGTCCGGTCGAAGGGTGTGGGAAGAAGTTCTTCTCACACAAATATCTAGTTCAGCATCGCCGAGTCCATTTGGATGACCGACCTCTTAAATGCCCATGGAAGGGTTGCAATATGACATTCAAGTGGCCATGGGCTCGAACCGAACATGTTAGGGTTCACACAGGTGTTCGCCCTTACGTATGTGCTGAGGAGGGCTGTGGGCAGACATTCCGTTTTGTGTCAGATTTCAGTCGTCACAAACGGAAGACGGGTCATTCAGCAAAGAAGTGTAGGGGATAATTTGAAGCAAGGAAAACTGTAATCTAACATTTTCTAATGAATCTGTCGTTCAATTGGCTGGGAGGGTAGGACTAGGTTCAAGGAAAAGGGTTTAGGATTTCCCCTTTTGTTGTCATTCAGAGAACTGTTAATTATGTTTTTTTTTTTTTTTTTCTTTTTCTGGGATTTCAATTGCCCATTCATTTACTCCCAAATCAGAGCAATTGCTTGGATCTTGAACCAGATTCTTGCCCATTTATTTACTCATGCTGCATTGAAACTCATACTCTATGATTTTAATCTTCATTACAGTAGTTAAATCTTCGTTTTTTTCCCACTCTTATCGGCCCTCCAAACGAATGAATACTATTATTCAGTGCAAGGGTGGGTGTTTGCGTTCAGATTCATGCATGATTATTAAACTGAGCATTTGTTGCTTGATCTTTACCTACTTTCAAACTCCTTAGAAACATAAAAGGGGCAACAAATGAGCTGAGTGTGTTACTACTTTCTTCAATTTATTTCATCAAATTCACCATAGTCGACCTGGGCATAGATCTCTCTACAGGTTCAGTTATTCATCTAGTTCAATAAATTTGAATCTTTTGAGTCGGGTTTTGGACAAATTTTTTTATCAAATCGATCTGGTTCAAATTAATATTTAATAATTATAAAATTTTATTTATAATTTAATTATAAAATATAATAAAAATTAACATAAAAATATATTTTTAATTTTTTATTAATTATAAATAATAAATATGAACAATATAAACGAACTCGATCGAGTAAAAAACAAATCTGAATAAAAAATATAATTTTTTTTGAATTATAATTCGATCTATAAATATTTATAGACAATAACTTAATCGAATATAAATAATTGCTATTTACTATTTATCACCTGCCGTGAGAAAGAAAAGAAAAGCTAAAGAATTTTTTTTTTAATTTAATGATTTACTTAAATTAATTTTTTTCCTTTTTTTTAATGTCAAATGGAGTTTTAATTTTGATCCCAAATCACAGTAAGTATACTTAAAAATTTTCATCTAATTCTTTAAAAAAATAAATAAATAAAAGAAGGCTCTGGAAAAAGGGAAAAAAAGAAGAAGAATAAGAAGAAGAAAGTTAAAAGAAGAGCAAAAAGAAGAAAGTCTACTTTGGGTTGGTTTTACTTTACGAAAATGATTATTAAAAGTTTATTTTTTTATTTATTTTACCAAAAATAATTTAATTAATTGAAATTGAATTTTAAATTAATAAAAAAATAATTAAATTCATCTATAAATCCAAAATATATTTATTTTACGATAAAAAAAAGCATAAGATATATTTTTTTTCTAGAGTTAAAAGATCTATCTTCCTTTCATTAAAGCACAAAAATTAAAGTAAAACAACATGGATTCTTTAAATGTATAATTAGATATCTAATATATAACTGCACAAATTCATACGGTATTGACACATGTCGTTTTGCTTTTTTTTTTTTTTCAATAGGCAATGGGCTGGGAGAGAAAGAAGGGAAGAAGGAGAGAAGAAAAGAAAAGGGAAAGAAGGAAAAAGGAAAAAGGACAGAGAAAGAGAAAGAGGAAAAAAAATTATGTTAGTGTTTATATTATTTTTTTTATTTTAAAAAATTTATTTTATTATATTTTATATTTTTTTATTTGTATTATGTTTATATAATTTTTTTATTTTTTATTTAATTATTTTTATATATATTGTGTTTATATTATTTTTTTGTATGTTTAAAGTATTATAAATTTATATATAAATTTTTACATAGTAATTATTTGTTTATATACTATGTGAAAATTTATGTATTATTTGATATTTTTATTCGACTCACTCGATAAAAAATTTTATATTTTATTTATTATTTTTATTTTTTAAAATTTTTTAATTATGTATTTAAAGTGGTCAATCTACTTGGTAATTTATATGTTAATTTAGAATTAATACCAGATTTGCTTGAGAAAAAATAAAAATATTTTATTAATTATTTTTAATTTTTTATATTTAATTTTTAAATGATGTATTTAAAGGAATTGTTCTATACGTGACTAGCAGGTCAATTTACAACAAGTATTGACAAGCACATAATAAAATTACTTTATTAATTGATTATTCTTATTTAGTTGTTAGGTGATATATTGTAAAAGGTCGATATTCGTACCCAACCCGTTTAGTAAAAAAATTTAAATTTTTTTATTTTATTAATTATTTTTATTTTTAAATGATACTTTTGAAGCGTTAATTCACATATTAGCTCACTAATCAGTTTAGAATCCATATCAAACCCATTCAAAAATATAAAATAAAAATTTATTTTACTAATTAGCTTTATTTTAATTTAAAAAGTTTATTTAAAAGAATTGATTCATATGTTAACTCGAGGTTAGTTTAGGATT
>JBBYHK010000020.1:3435530-3467721 GCA_038382065.1 Adansonia grandidieri | reverse complement strand
TTATTTATGGATAGAACTAGAATGTTCTTACCACTTCATTACTCAATGGGCCTAAGACCCGTTTGAGAAATAATGGGACGGGCCGTATAACGCACACACTTTAGCGTAATCCTTCCTCGGTGGGAGAAAATCTTTATCCCTGGCATGAATTTTTAGTTATCGACACCCAACAGGCCCATCTGAAATTCCACGAAACCGTTCCCTTCAGAGCGTAGAATTTGGCCGAGAAAAGTTTTTCATTTTCTTTTAGAAAAAAATCAAAGCTATAATTCTGTCATTCGTGAGAGAAAGGAGACGAGTGGATATGGAAAGAGCCAAAGCAATAACTTCAATTCTCCTCGTTCAATTTCTATTGTTGCACAGTGCAAAATCCCAGGTTTAGTAATTTCTCTCTTTTTTGATTATAAATGTCTGTCTGCCTCAGTAATTTAATTTAATTTAATTTACTGGTTCGTTTCAATGTCAGCTCCTTTTGCTTTATTCATCCCGGTTCCCATTTAATTCCTTTTTAAATTCCTTAAACCAATATAGCTAGTACTTCCTTATAACTTAGTTATCTGGATTCTTCATTTCTTCCGAGTTTAATATTTGTGTTGAACACATATTCGAATCTTAATAAGAAGATATGATCTTTTAAATATTTGAAAAAAATTTTAGAAAAAAATTTGAGTATATACGTGTCAGACAAATCTTCCATGTGTTTGGGTAGCATATCTTATTACTTGTATCCGACACTCTTCCATGTGTTTGGGTAGCATATCTTATTATTCAGTTAATTAGATTATATTTCCCTGGCTACTAACGAGTGATTTTGTTACATGAAAAATTTTGAACGAAGATAGACAATCATTTATTTCTGTAAATGCCCTGAGTCTGGAGCTCAAAGCGATAGTTTTGGGACAGCGTTTGTTGATGTTGTATTTGTCTTATTGAAATGAAAATATCAGAATATGCTGAACTGCACTGTTTCTCCAACCTTGACCTTTTGTGTTTTCTCTTCTGTTGTTTATTATGCGCCAGGGTTTCGAAGAATCTTCGGCTGCAAGGTAATGCTGTCTCTATTGTCATACTGGGGTAACCATGTACTGTAGAGATTAGGTTTCGTTTCTTTTCATAAAAGTAAATAAATCTTGAGCTTGTTTGCGCTCGGGAGATGGAAGTTTGAGTTGACTTGGACTTGGTTGCATTCTTTTTGATGACCGGTGATTCACGGGTGTTATAATTTATTTAAAAAATGCAGTGTTTTCTTTCATGAAGTTACCCAGCTGATATGGTCACTATCATTTTGCTTAGGACTCTCAAGCCTGAACCACATCATAGTCATGAAGTACATTGTTCCAGAGAAAGAAGTAGGGCAGCCTGGCAGATTATAGATGATGTAAGAGCAAAATGCTTTCTTTAGGTTTACAATGAGTACTTGTTTTCATTTAGTTGTTTTGTGCAGTGCTAATGACAATGTTCTTCATCTACACCATGTAGTATTTGATGCCATTTGTTGAAGAAGAAGGTTATCAGATTTCGCCTGACTGTAGGCTTCATCCAGACAACGATCTTTTCAGGGATCAGGAGCAGCATAAGATTTATTTGGATGTAAATGAGTGGCGGTGCGGTTATTGTAAGAAAAGCTTTCGTGCTGAGGCATTTCTTGATCAGCATTTGGACAACAGGCACTCCAATCTACTAAATGTTGTATGTGGGCTACTGTTCTTTTTCTTGCAATGAACATTAGGTTCTTTTTGTTGCACAATAACATAAAATGCTTGCTTTTCTGTAATTCTGTGATGTCAATGTAGATATTATTGCCCTATTTATCGTAATCCTCTACTATCTTATGCTCTGTCTTCCAGTAATGCTTCTGTATCACCTATCTGTAAACAGAAATCAACTTCCCTTTTGATTTGAATACATGCATACATGCATGCATGCGTATATGAATGCATACATATGTATTCCTATTAAAACAAGATAAGGGAAAACGAATCTTAGTTTTAATGAATAGAGAAACAATATATTTTTATGCTAAATTCATTCCATTAAATTGTTTTCTAAACATCTTGGTTTGAATCTTTCCTAACATTCATAAACAAATTATTGTTCATGTTAATATTGCTGATAAAGCTTAAATGAATTCAGAGTCAAAGTAAGTGCTTGGCTGATTTATGTGGAGCATTGCATTGTGATTTTGTGATAAATTCCAAGTTGCTCAAGGCCAAGTGCAATCCTGCTGCAGTTGCGAGGAATCGCCATCTTTGTGAGGTTGCTTCTAGTTATTGTAATTTGCATAATTTGTTGATTCCAATGTTTAGGCTCTTTTATATCTATTCTTTCTTGTTGACAGAGTCTTGCCAACAGCTGTTTTCCTGTTAGTCAAGGTCCATCTGCTAGCCGCCTCCATGGTATATAAATACCTTTTCATATCCCAAAGTATATTTCAATGGATGTTTCTGTTATTTTTTTTCTCTTATTGAAAAGCTGATACAGTTTTAGGGCATGTACCCTTCACTTAAAACAAGCTATGGTCACTCATACTGTTGCTAATATCTCTTATTTTTGGGTGCATTTCTCCCTTACTCAAAGAATTGTTCCTGCGTCAATTTTGTGATGCTCACACTTGCTCTGGAAAGACAAAACCTTTCCCCAGAGGAGGCAAGGTAATTTTTTTTATCATAATTGGTTTAGTTTGGACTTGGGGTTCAAAGTTGAACTTTGCATGGATGATTGGGGTTCACTTTTTATTATAAACCCTATTCTGCTGGTTGCATAGCAGAAATGCCTAGATTAACTGCCATGTTTTCTAGGATATCCGCAAAAACTTCAATAAATTCAAAGATTAATTAAATGTGACTATTAAAAGTGTGATGCTACTGCTTTTTCATAATGGCATTTTTGAAACTTCTCGTTATCATTTTTTTTTTCAAAATGATGTGGAAGTCCTTTTAACTTATCTTATTTTTGTTGTTGAAGGAACGTGGTTAATGTTTATAATTGCTCATTTTTATTTGTTCAGAAGCAAACAAATTTACTCTACATGGCTACTTCAATACTGATTCTGATGCTGCTTCCTCTTTTCTACCTTCTTTATTATTTGTATCAAAGGTAAAAGAAGGAAAAAAAAAAAAAAAACCTGGACTTTCCTCTTGACCGAGTCCCTGCAACAATATTTAGGACTTCTATTTATTTTTGCAGAGAGATGAAGAGAGGAACCCAAGTGCTAAGGCGAGTGTCACAAGTTGGACGGAAATCAAAACCTTCATAGTCGGTAATCTTCTTTCGCATTTAGCTTTCGAACTTCTATTAATGGGCTGCTGTGATTGATTAATTGTTTCACTGGCACCACATTTGCATATTAACTTTCTGATGCAAGTATCGACTTTTCAGTTAGCAATCATGGTTCGAACAGAAACAGCAAGTTTGTAAGGGTTTTGATTTTGCATATCGTGTTTTGACATTCAAATCATTGGGAAGAAAAGTTTGCTTTAAAAGGCACTCCATTAATTAAATATGAAAGGTGGAATTTTGGGCCAAATATAGAAATTAATAATGGTTAAGCTCTTTTCGATCTCTGTTATCCAAAAAAAGGAGTACAGGAGCTGTTTTGGTTGTTTATAGTTTATTAGATTTCTATTGTTGGTAATTCCTTCATTTTCTTTTCTTCTGAGCAACAAATTATCGCCATAATTTAACTGGTTCACTGAAAAAATAGACTCCCAAGGTTTATCCTGGTTTTTCTTTTTCCTCGAATTGGTTAGCTTATGCTTGGCAGGTACTCGGATTTATAACCATTTTTAAACCTTATCTTCTCAGTCCCCTTTTATTCCTTTCAATTGTGGTTGCAGGGAGGACGATCATAAAATGATTGAAGATTGGTTCGTTGAAATTTGCTCTTAACTTCATTGCTCTTTCGAGTCTTAAATTGCGGAAGAATGTGTTCACATTCTTGCATGTCCTGAAAATTTCAGATCGCATATCATAAAATGCCAATGCCCTCTTGATAGTAACTTTCTTGATGATGGCAGCAAAAGGGGCACAAAAAAAAAAAATGCTCTTTGATTGAATGAGTCAACTCTTTTGACTCACTTTGAGACTGTTGTAGAGTATATTATTGCAAGTCATGGCATATGGTAATTTTCTAAGGGTTATAGGGAGTTTTGAACAGAGAATATAGTGTTTTGGAACTGCAGTTTCAACCTAGAATTTTGGATGTTATGTTTTAAGCCATTTTTTTAATCCTTTTTCCTTTTTAAGTTTAGATTGAGGTCAGATGAGCTCAGCAGAATTTATGTTTTCAATGCAGTAGATCTTCATTACAGATATACCTTCTTATCTCATAGGCCCTCACTTCGAGTTTTGTTGTAGGCCTAGCCATCCGTGTATCAATGTGTTATGTTTGTATTATTTATTTTCGTGTTGTAATTATATTTAAAATATTATATATTTATATAAATTTTAATACATTAATAATTTATGTTTTAAAAATTTGGATATGTCCGCATATTCATATTGTGTTCATTTTATCGTTGTTGTCATGTTTTCGTATTGTGATTTAATTTTTTTTTTCAAATTGTGTAATTATGTTTAAAATTGCTAAATATAATATTTTGTTTGCTACTACTCAAGTTTCTGTTGATGGCTGGAAAATATATTTGCGTTCGAAATCTATATCCTACATATGTGGACATAAATATAAGAGTAAAATACCTCAAATATATATATATATATATATATATATATATATAACTAAATACACTCATGCTAACATTCATGAAATCCAGATAACATAGATCAAGAATTTGCACCAAAATCCGGATAACATAGATTTAAGATTTTGCAGTTTTCATCATCTATCATTATCTCTAAACGCTGTGAGAACAAGTCTACTAAGAGAAGGTGTATCTCAAACTTAATATTAGACCGTGATCATCTGAAAATAATCTTAAAAAGAGAGAAAAAGGATACAAAAAAAAAATGGCAAACAATTGAACTCACTCTGCTACTACAAATTAATGACTGAAACATATGTTAATTAGAGTTTTACACCAATTCCATGACAAAAAGTCTACAAAATTGTGTTGACATTTAAAAACTAGACTAGCCTTCTCATCAAACAAGATATTTCACCATGTAAGGCCCTTCAAGCTCATACCCCAATTTCCTATAATAATGGCGGGTTCCTACGCCAGATATAACAGCTATTTTTGTTGATCTATGCTCTCTTCCAGCAATACGCTCTGCTTCTTCCATCAAAAGTGTTCCATAACCCTGCAAAAGATTGGCAAAATAAATACAGGCAGTTAAGACCAAAGGTTACTTCATTATGATGGATTTAAATTAAGGTTCAGGATGTGTTTTTGGTTGTGTCATGTTTATTGCAATTGTGGAGATAATGAATGCATATTTTACTTGGAAATGGATGAGTGTCTGACACTAGTATGTTTAATTTTTTCTAAGGTTTGCCATGCATTTAGAGGTTCCCATACGCATATCCATATATATGTCAGATACGGATACTTGAGAAAAAAATGAAGAGTTGGAACAACATAGATGAATGCTGCTAAAATCAATTGCAGTAAATATCAGATATAAATATCATGGCAGAGAGAGCCAAAACTACAAAATAATGGCCGCAACCTCAAGTTGAGGCCATTATTTAAATCTCTATTCATGACCTGCCTAAAGACAAGTACAGATATTTTATTGTGCTCTAAATAGAAATCAATTCTAAGTTTATCCACCTCAAAATAGGCCAACTTTTATTCAACTCTCTTCTATCTAGGTTCTCTTCTAGTATTGAAGATTTAATCATGACCTGGTGTTGCAGCTTGTCAGCATCTCTGCCATGAACTGGAACAGCAGTTCCGTACACATGAAGTTCACGGACAATAGAACATTTCCCCATTAGTTCTGGGCACGTAGTATTCCGGCCACATTTTCGCAGACGCAACAACCCTACAAGAATATCCTGTATCCAAAACAAGAAGGCAAATCAAGTGTCAGCAAAGACAAACTGCTGTGTAGAAAACTATGATACTTGGACTCAAGTCTGAGTGTTGCAGGTGTCAAACACGGGTATTTCAAAATAAAATGAAGAGTTGGAACAACATAAGTAGAAAACATTTTATCAAGATGTGCAAGATTCTTGAAAGAGATGGAGACAGATTTGAATTAGATAAGATATCGTATTCATACACTAATACAGGAAATTTCGGACAGTAACAAGAGGACATGGATAGATATTTGCGTGCAAAAACCAGTCAACTGTAAACACATAAACAAGAATAGAAAGAGAGGGTCCTTGCAGTACCTGGCGTGTATCTTCGTATGACAGAAACGTTTCCCAACCTTCATTTGCTGTATAATCACGTCGAACAAGCTCAACTTCTTCAGGTTTAATCTTGTGGTGAATGTCCTGTATCCAAAAAAAAAAAACACATTATTACACTCTCAACAGGTTATTTATCTTTTCAGCACCAAAAGATTCCTGACGAGCAACATTATGTCTCCTTACCTGAATTCCAGCTTCACGTGTTCGAACATCCCGACACTTCAAGCCCAAGTCATCTATACGGGCTAAAGCTAGCTCACGAAGATTTCCTTTCTCAACTCCTGAAGTAACCAGAGGCATAGGAATATCCCGCTGGACCCTATAAACACGTGTCCAAGGAGGTACCATGGCCAAAATTCTTGCCACAATGTCCACAAGCTGCTCAGGTGGGTAATTTCTATACCTGCAAAGTAAATAACTAAAATTATTAGTTCCTGTTAAACCTGAAAGAAACCATAAATAGAAAGAAAAATAACGGCACATGAAATCACTGACAATGAAGTATAAATAACTACACCTGCCAGTTTTCCAAAGCTCATAAAGGCCGGTTCCACGAATTACAAGGGTAGGATAAATTTTAAGCCCATCAGCTCGAAACAAAGGGCTCTCGAAAAACTCCTTAAAACTTTCTAAGTCTCTCTCAACACCAACATTAGGAAGATCAGGCATCATATGAGCAACAACCTCCAGAAAAGCAGTGAAAAAAGTTCAGCAAGGAGAGGATAAAAGAACTTAAATGAATAAAATGCTGATGCAGGAGCATTAACAATTAAGAGTTCTATTTCATTTTAAATTCTATTAGAACTAAGTAGCTCATTTAGATCTCTGTTTAGGATTTTTATTTTCAGAATTCTAGTTTAATTAGATTATTATTTAGGATAAAAGTTTTATTTTACTTTAGGATAAGTTTTACAATTAAGTTTAACTAGTTTTCTTCTAAGAATAAGGAGTCTTGTAGGAGTAGGAGATCTAGTCTATTTACATTCACCTAGGTAGTTGCTACAATGTACCCGATTATTATTTTATCATTCTATCTAAAAGGTTTCTTTTTAGAGCCAAAACCTCTCTACAGCATTAATCTTTCTCGACTATTTTCAATTCTTTTGCGTGCTAGCTATTTCTATCATCCCCATTCTGCATCAATTTGGTATCAAAGCAGTGGCAGGACGTGCAAGGGGTTGTGGAAAAGGGAACCAAGAACAGCAGACAGAGTTGATCCAGTTGAGGCGCATGGTAAAGGATTTTCGCTTTGCAGCGACAAATACATGTAGCAGCCAGAAGAGTTGAGGCGTATGGTGCAGGATTTGTCACAAGCTGTACAAACTTTGTAGCGACAAATACATGTAGGAGCCAGAATGGGATACTGGAAGGTGACCACAATCTTTTTGCTTGCTGGAAGGTGGTCTTGAAGATGTGTTAGATGAAGGAGAGCCCAAGAACCTGTTCCATAATGCTGGAACTGCAAACTTTGCAGTACGAGGTGAATTAGAAGTGCGGTTGTTACGTGCTCTGGAGTCGAATGGCAGAAGAGTGAATGTCCAAGTGAATGATTTCCAGGAGGAGTTACACGTGGAAGACTGATTGGATTGGAAAGCCACTACAGAAAATTATTTTCAAGAAGAAGATCAAGAATTATTAGATCCAATCTTAGATGAATATAGTGAAGATGGTGAGGATGTAGATATACACCTTCTACAAGTCGAATCATCGATGACGACGACTACAATGAACCAAAACGATAAGGATGTGTTGAGGAATGAAGGCAAGAAAGCTAGGATAAGTGATGATGGAGAAGCTTTTGTTAATCATATTTGAAGGATCTATGAGGAAATACAAGCAGCTCTAAAAGCTAGCAATTAGGCTTATGCAAATGCGGTCAATCAACATAGGCGTTTCAAGGAAGGTCAAGACGGATTTTTGATGTGTTTTTGGGTAAAGAAACGCTATTTCTTCCAAATATTTTGTTTGGACATTATGTTCCTATCTACAAGGCTGTGCAGAAGCTTGGAGAGTTTTTAATTACCTTTCTAGAGCATATCATGCTAGATTCATTTGTGGTTTTAGCTACGGTATGGCTATAAACTTTGCTATTGGCGATTCGTTTCCTAAGGGTACTTATCATAAATGGAAGTCTAAGAAGTTTGGGCCATATCAGGTGCTTAAAAAGTTAGGTTCGAACACCTATTTATTGGAGTTTCCTATTGGCTTGCAGATCAGTCCTATTTTTAATGTCTCAAATTTGTACCAATTTGAGGGATTTAATGGGGAAGAACCAAATACAGTTGCTGAACAAGTTGGCCAGCTTCCTACCAAGCAAGGTGACATTGTTCAAGAAGTTCTTCACGTCAAGGAAGTGACATATAGGAGGGGAAATACTTATAAAAGGTTCCCAATAAAATGGCTAGGAAAGCCAGCTTGTGAAAGTACTTGGATTTCGGAGGAAGATTTGACGAAAGTTGATCCAAGAATGTGTGAAGAGGCGGCTAAGGTATTTTCTAAAAATATTACTAATCTTTCAACCAGGGAGAACTATGCAAGAGCATTAACAATTAAGAGTTCTATTTCATTTTAAATTTTATTAGAACAAAGTAGATCATTTAGATCCCTGTTTAGGATTTTTATTTTAAGAATTTTAGTTTAATTAGATTATTATTTAGGATAAGAGTTTTATTTTAGTTTAGGATAAGTTTTACAATTAAGTTTAATTAGTTTTCTTCTAGGAATAAGAAGTCTTATAGGAGTATGAGATCTAGCCTATTTATATGCACCTAGGTAGTTGCTACAATGTATTCGATTATTATTTTATCTAAAAGGTTTCTTTTTAGAGGCTTGAACCTCTCTATAGTGTCTATCTTTCTCGACTATTTTCAGTTCTTTTGTGTTCTAGCTATTTCTATCATCCCTACCTTGCATCAAATGCAAAAACTGATAATTAAGCCACGTACTCCATCACAATGAAATATGATTTCAGTCAATTTGATGTATGATTTATGCTAGACAAAATGTTGTTTAGAGTTCAAAAGATTTCCTTTGTTCAATGGCTGTGCTAACATGAGAGTGAAACGACAGGAGGGAGGATGATGAAGAAGAAGAGGAGAAAGGGGGATTCTTTATACAATATAAAGATAACTAGAGGAAACGTAACAGCCTTCTCACTTTAGAGAAAAAATATGAATGGCAATGCATTGAGATACCTTGAAACCAGCATCCTTTGCCAAGCAAAAACAATCAGCTACTGCAGCAACGGTGTGTCCTCTGTTGGTGTCACGAGCAACATCCTCGTACGTGCTTTGAACTCCAATCTCCAGTCGTGTACAACCATACGAAAGCATTTGGCGCAGATGAGGGACAAGGCAATAGTCTGGCCTACTGTAGATTAGAAACAGAAGAAAACAACATTCTATTAATTATGTGGTGCGTTTTGATCAACAAAATACGTCGAAATGAAGAAAATTTTTATTACATATTTCTGATACAGAAAACTGCAGGAAAAACATATTTTCAACTTTGCGCTATTGTTACAAAACTGCTGTTACTCCTGCCTAGTTTATGCAACAGCATAGCAAGTAACAATATATATATATATATATATATATAAATTAAGAAAAGCATGAACAGCAATAAATGCTACTTGCTAACTCACGTTTCAATTGTCATTCCAATGCACTTTACAGCACTATGCTCAGAGTAGGCTACTGCCTCTTCAACGTTGGCAGAAGTATGTCCTGATAAAGCATCATGAAGATTCCTAATAAAATAGTCTCGGTAATCAGCTGGCAGTGACATGAAAGTACCACCCATCAGTATGAATTCAACCTGCAAATCCCATAATCATACTGTTCAAGAAAGCCAAAGCGAGCTTCGAACTATACAATAGAACTCAATGCAATAAAACAAAAGTAAATACTTAGTGTGGAGAATAATTCAAACCTTATCAACACTGTGACCCAAACGCTTCAGCTGATCTATCCTGCTTCTCGCCTGGACATATGGGTTATACCTGGGATCATCATAGACCAAAATTTCCTCAGAATTTAGTCCGATAAACCAAGCAAATGCAAAACTCTCTATCTCTTCTATTGTCAAGAATCATGTAACCTCAGTACTGCTAAATTCGGCATGACATTAGGGATCTGAAAAGCTGGTTCAAGCAACAATCAAAATGCCAAGGTAATTTGATTAAGCAAAAACATGGCCTTTCCACCCCTACCTTTCCAATTCAACCCAACACTAACAGCCAGCTCCCAATGATTTCAATGAACGAAAAACTAGCATATAAGTTTAAATTTTAACAACTTATTCATATTTGAAAAGTTTTCTCATATAAAAACAGAAAATCAACGAGCTCAAACTAAGGAAAAGTAACAGAAAAAGCTTACCTGGCTCGAATTGCTCGCATGCTAGTTGGCTCATAACCCGTGTACGACTGAGTACTATACTCAAAATCCGAGTCCGGTCCACCGGGGCAATAAACACAAATATTCCCCGTCGTCGCAATATGTGGGCACCGATGCGGCTTCGACATAACCGCCACAACTGCAATTCCGGAGGCGGTTCGGACCGGTTTGGCTCGGAGCTTAGGGAGCAGGGACTCACGGTCCGATTCGGGAAGTGCAGCGATCATCTCCACCAGCTTCGGGGCGCGTGCGAGCCCATATTTCCGACACGCGGCTGATTTGATGGCGTTTAGGTCTACCGTTTGGTTCTTCCGCGAGAGTTCCACCATGGAGTTGACGATTTCGGCGATGGCTCGAACTCGGGCCTCTTCTTCGGTTAACCCGTGGGCTTGAAACCCGCCCCGCCCAGGACGCGGGAGCTTTTTGGGATCCAGAGCTATGACGGCAGTTGCCATTGTAACCGAAATATGCTCAACGCGAAGAAAGGGATTTATATATAACTCTAATAGCTCAAAACGGCAGCGTTCGATATCGCGGCCGACTTTTATATAAAGTCCTCAACTCCTTAATCTAACTTGACTCTCGTTTAAACGACGGCATTTTAAAATTTTTGAAACTATTTTTTTTGGCTTTGAGAATAACAGAGAACTGAGAAGAATTGGCTACGGCGTAGATGGAGGCGGCGGTTCCGGCGGCAAAGAGGAGGAGAGAGGTGGAGAGCAGAGTAATTGAGAAGGTTGGCGAAGTGATAACGCAAATAGAAAGCGCTAAGCACGTAGAGCAAGTGATTTGCGCTCTTCACTCTTTGGCTGTTTTTCTCTTCCCTATCGATTCCTCCCTTCTCTCAGGTCACTTTTCGTCGCTTTTTTCTTCAACCATATAACAATTATTATCGTAAATTTTCCTCATTTTTCCCGAAAACCTTTTCGTCTATATATATATATATATATGATCATATTTTGATTACTATTATGAAATTGCAGGGAGCATTGACGAGCGTTACAAAGATCAGGTTTTTTTCGCCTTATATTAGTTTTTTTTTTTTGTTTAATCCTTCCCAATTTTTTTTTTTGAATTTTTGATATTTGTGCTTGTGCTTCGTTAAGATTGTTAGTGCCAAGGTTCATGCTGCAAATGAAAGGGATGATTGGTGGAGGGCATTTTATCAAGGAGCTGCCTTTCCAACACTGGCTCGTGTTTTGTTGCTTGGTATTTTTTTTTCCAAGTTATCAGTGTTTGGCAAGACTCATATCCAGCATTTTCTTATATGAAAATCTGTTGTTTGCAGATATTGCTTCCAATTGGCTCACTTGTTTCCCTCTTTCAGCAAAGAAACATATCTATGATGTTTTCTTTGTCAATGGGCTTTCAGCTGAAGTTGTTCAGGTTTTGGTTCCTTGCCTACAGCCGAGCAGCAGTGATGTACTTGAGGTTTATACTGTTCAGTCAAATGTAGAAAGGTATATGCTGGGATATCTTCTGTTTTAATCAATGGTTATTGATATCATAGTTCAATTTCTTCGTTTAAACTTGATTTTTACGGAGTGCTGCTCTGTAGGTGGAGTTCAGTCAATATACATAGTTGTTCAGATTAGGTATATGCTGTTAAGTGTAATGGTTTCTTTTTGCCATAAACGTAATAGTTGAATATGATACTACTGAAATAGCTTTCATTGTTTGTTTCTTCTAGTTCTGATGAATGTTTTATGAGATATGATAACAAACTCATAGCCTGCCTGCTGACATATTTCGCGTTGATGACAGGTTGCTTATGCTCTGCCTTCTTGACAATGGTGGGGTGCTTAAAATGGCTAAAGACTTTGCTGTTTTCCCCCAGTCGGAAGATATTATAAATGAAAGACTCAAGTCAGCTGTGTCTAGGGCAGCACAAATTGTAACATCTATTCCTGACAAAGCACGATCGAGAGCCCCACCTTTACTTTCATCACAGTATCCTTTACTTCTGCTGCACTAATTGTTCTGTTCGCTTACAAATATCTATCCATGTGTTTATGCTTCGACCGCCAGAAGGATTCTGGACATGTTCATTAGTCTTTCAAGGAGGCACGTGATTAAAATTTTGACGGCTTATTTATTCTGGAAGTTTTTTTCTTTAAAAATGCCTTTTATTAATGATTTTCCTTTACGAAAGTATTACAGTTTGTTTTTCAATCAGATCACTATTCAACTTCTTAGTGGCATTGCAGAAAGATTAGCCATATCAAATAAGAGTGACATGGATGTTCACCTTTCATTTCTTGGAAAAATATTTTCCCACATCGTTCGGCGTGGATCTTCAGGTAACTGAGATATTTCAAGCACTAGAGTCAGATTTTGTTTCTCTCATTTTGCTCTTACATCTCCATTTTAGTGGACTTGTGCTCCACTATGAGTTATATTTGTTTTTTTTGAATAAAAAACAATTGTATGTTTGACTGTCTACTCGCATCCATTCTTTAGTCTTTACTTCTCACTCTTTCAGATAGTTTATGCGACATGCCACTAGGTAATTCTCAGCTAAACAGATGAGTGTCATTTGGTATCACCTTAGTTTCTTATTTGTGAATGCCAAACGAATTGTCCATCTATGCACAAGATTTAGGGAATCCATTTCATGTCATATAAAGTGATCTGATTACATACTGGTTTTTGTGTGTTTCCTGGTGCTAAATATTTATTATTGCATTTTAAATGCTGCAAATAATAATGAAATTTTGGGTTGAGTTGGAGCTGGAGAAGCTAAGGTGAACGTGAAGATTGCACGTGGAGATATTAGGATCCTAATCCTGAAGAGCTGAAAGGAAAGTTTAATTTAATCCAAGGGTTATGTTGTGGGGTTAAATTACTAAGGAACATTACTATTAGTTTGACTAAGATGGCTAACAGGCATAAGGGTCCAGAATCGTGAATGTTAATGTTCTATAGTTCGGAATGTCACGTAGAAGTAACTATGCGAAATTTAATTATGTGGTTCTTTTAAAGACAATTTCTATCTAAATATTCTGTTCATTCCGTCACATACAGCTGAAGTTGTTCTTATTTCCTCTTTAGGCAAGCAAGATGGTGGTGAAATTGACACTGAAGTAATTACATTCATTGCTTGCAGATGTGCTGTTAAGTGAAGTAACTCCCCAGATTCTTAGACATGTTCGAAGTTGCTTATCTTCAACCACTGATGTAGTTGGCGCATATGTATTTGAGTCAAACCCTGAATCCGAATTTTGGTTAAAGATAATGGAAGCAATACCTGACCCCTACACTGTTGAAAGAATTTCAGAACAGCTTTTGCGTCAGCTTGCAACTGAACATGCAAATGATATGGAAGCTTACTGGGTTCTTTGGATATTGTTTCATCAGTTACTAAAATGTCAGTCATCAGTCAGGTCGGTGAACATTTGTTATGTTATTTCTTTGATCAAGTCTGGCTGACAATGTGCATTATGCAATTTAACTGTTCCTTTTGTTGCATCTAGACCATTCAGAATCAAAGAAATGATAATCAAGTGGTCATAAATCGTTATAATTAATGGCATTAACTATGATAACTTACATGCAACTTGATGGTCTTGAATACAATAAATTGGGGAATGAACCTCTCTTCTTTTTCTTCTTTGGTTGTATATTTATCTATAAAGAAATTGAAATTTGGATATCCCACCATAATCTCATTCTTCTTGTTTTCTTTAGGTGAACTGCACTGCACTCAAATCATTGTTTAATACATTAGTATTTCTTAATATATGGATAAATAGATTTAGTACATTGTATTACTTGATTGTACCATGCAATTTAAAAATTTGCTAAATGTGGCCCCAACAACCAAAAAGACAGACGTATAGATAGATATATAGATAGCACGTTGTACTACTTTGTTTCTGTTAATAGCTGATGTCATTGTTCATACTTTTCTCTCTCAGGTCCATGTTTGTTGACAAATTTTTACTGTGGAAGGTATTTCCTGTTTGTTGCCTGCGGTGGATCTTGCAATTTGCTGTTCTTGAATATTCACCCATAACCAATTTGCAGACCGAAGGTCACAAAACCACCAATGCTCTTTTAGACACAGTGCAACGCCTGGCAGCAGTATGGTCAAAAAGAGACTTTGTACAGTCAGCCCCGCTAGAGCAGCAGGCTTGTATCCTTAGTATTTCCACACATCAAATTAAAAGTTCTCGACTTGGTTGACAATTATTGAACGTGCTAGCTGTAGAAACTTCAATTTTACTTGGGGAATCAAAGATTCATATCTTGTTGTAGTTGCTTTCTTCTAAATGATCCTGACACGTCCAACTCTGCCTCTCCTTCAATTTTAATTCTTTTTCTCACCTTTCACTTTTTGTGTTCTGTTGCCCCTTAGCTTAAAAACAGATATAACTGCTGCCATAGGCCTTTGCCTGGAGAAGATGTCTAAAGAGGAACTAGATAAGACAAAAGATGTAATGCACTCAATTCTTCAAGGAGTCAGCTGTAATTTCCTGTAACTTTTGCTACCGAATTGTCTTGGATTTTAGCTGGTCACTTACTTCTGCACTAATAATCTTTACTGTTGACAGGTAGGCTGGAGAGCCCTGCAGACCTCGTGCGGAAAATGGCTAGCTCTATTGCTTTAGCATTCTCTAAAGTAGTTGACCCAAAAAATCCTCTATATCTTGATGACAGCTGCAATGGAGAGACCATTGATTGGGAGTTTGGATTAACCACCACTGAGAAAAGGACCTTGTCGATGTCAAATGCAGAAAAGCAAATTGATGAAACAGCGACATCAAGCACCCTTATGTTGACCAAAGACTCCACGCACATAGATGATGGTGGAAAAGGCAGTAATGTGAAGAGTAAAATTAAGAAATCCTCTGAATTCAGTTTGATTGATCCAGATGAGATTATTGATCCAGCTACTCTAAATTATGAATCGGTATCTGATGAAAATGATGATGATGCAAGTGAGAATTCTGATTCAAGTGACTCCTCTTTGCAACCATATGATTTGACAGACGATGATACAGATTTGAAAAGAAAAATTTCACAGCTGGTTGATGTGGTTGGAGCCTTAAGGAAATCTGATGATGCTGATGGGGTGAGTTGTTTGAGTACGCTGTTGATTGTTGTCAGATTTATGGTATCTATGAAGTTTAAATTTTGATTTTCATTATGAAGAGTATTCTGGTAAAAACTAATAGAAAATTTGATATCAGCAATTTATTTGGGTTTTTCTTTTCCTTTTATCCTTTTGGTTGCACAAGTGACTTGGTGTATAAGCTTAAACTATGTTGTTCTGACTCTTCATTTTTCTTGAAGTACCCATGTTTGACACTCATGTCCGATACATTTTCAGACATGGGCATGAGGATCAAGGACCCTCTAAATAAATGGAAGAATTTTGAAAAAAATTGAACATACACATGTCTGATACGTATCCACCTCCAACATTCACACTTGAGTCCAAGTAATGTAGAGCTTAAACCTATATTAGAAATTGTTCAACTACCTGGTTGTTGATTTTGTTGTGAAATTCTTTCCCTTGTTGGAAGTTATATGACAAATATAGATTATTAAGGAAGGTATTTTAACTTATTTCTGGAGAATTTAGCGAAAGGAATTGATTGTGTACGTTTTTACATTGCAGGTGGAGAGGGCTCTAGATGTTGCTGAAAGTCTTATACGAGCATCACCTGATGAACTAACACATTTAGCAGGTGATCTTGCTCGAACTCTTGTGCAGGTTCGTTGCTTTGATGTGGCTGTAGAAGGTGAGGAAGAATCAGCTGAAGAGAAGCGGCAAAAAGCTCTGACAGCATTGGTTGTCACACGTCCATTTGAATCTCTTGATACTCTAAACAAACTGTTATATTCACCTAATGTCGATGTTAGTCAACGCATAATGATACTTGATGTCATGACTCGAGCGGCAGAGGAGCTTGCCAATGCTAAAACTATGAAACCTAAACATCAAAGAGGGCCCCTCATATCAACCATTTCAGAACCTCAACCCTGGTTCTTACCTAGCAATACGGGGCCTCCTGGAGCTGGATCCTGGAAAGAGATCTCAGATACAGGAACCCTTCTGAACTGGTCCAACCGATATGAAAGAGAACTTCCGCTAAAACCTGGTCAGGTCAAGAGAGGGAAGACACGCCGGTGGAACCTTAGATCGGGAAATATGCATGGAAGCCAAATTGAATGGTCTCAGAACAAGTTTCCTTTATATGCGGCAGCATTTATGCTTCCAGCTATGCAGGGATTTGATAAGAGAAGGCATGGTGTTGACTTGCTTGGTCGAGACTTTCTTGTCCTTGGAAAACTTGTATATATGCTTGGTGTTTGTATGAAATGTGCAGCCTTGCATCCAGAAGCATCTGCGTTGGCTCCCCATCTTCTTGATATGTTAAGATCCAGGTAATGGACTCGATGTCAATATGTAAATATTCTGTCATCATTCCAGATCCTAGACGTAGCCTTTATGGCATTGGTTGACTAGTGTCTAGGAATACATATATAGACTGGCAAGCTAGTCTGATCCTTTCACATCATCTTGATGGATGCTTGTGTGTGTACGTGTCTTGGGACGAGACTCAAGCTTGGCTCTTGGACCGTGACACATGCATGCATCTAAATAGAAATAGGTATCATGCTTTGGTCACTCAATGGTGCTTATTATCCCTAGTATGTGAATGTAATTTGCTAATCTGCGATTTACCCCAATTTTTTTTAACTCAGGGAGGTATGCCATCACAAAGAAGCATATGTCAGAAGAGCTGTCCTTTTTGCAGCTTCATGTGTGCTCGTTGCTCTTCATCCTTCTTCTATAGCATCTTCCTTGGTTGAAGGAAATATTGAAATTTCTGAAGGGCTTGAATGGATCCGTACATGGGCCCTTCAAGTGGCTGACTCGGATACAGATAGAGAATGCTATACGGTAAGCAAAGATCTTGCACTATTTTCTCATCCTCGAGCTACGGCCTCTTATATAGTAAAGAAATCCTACTTCTTATCTAGTCTCAGCATTGGTTATGGGAGTTTCATCTCTCTAATCTAATATGCCATTTAAGAACGTTCTGACCTATGTTGTTCCGACATTTCATTTTGAAGAATTTATGTCCGACACATATTTGAACATGCATATGGGGATATAAATACATGAAAATCCGGCATACCCGAGTCCAAGTAACATAGGTTCTAACTACATTTTATTTATTTCCTTTATTTGTTTGGATCATTACGATATTGTTTAATGCCTATGCTTTTTCCTGACCTTAGATGGCTGTATCATGTCTCCAACTACATTCCGAGATGGCCCTCTTAGCATCCCGAGCGCTAGAGTCAGCAGAAAGTACATTCAAGGCCAAGAAAATTAGCCTCTCTTCTTCTTCCAGTCTTTCCAAGGGAACAATCAAAATCCCCAACTCGAATGTTGAATACTAGATTCATGTTAATAGTTAATGTCATCAATATTAGGGTTCTTAGTAATTTTATTTTGGCCATTTTTGCAGATATTGTGTAAACAAATCGAAATCATCATCGTCATCATCATGTCCTAACAAGTAAAGCCCAGTTTCAGTTTGCAAAAAAACGTCAAATCAAAAACATATTTCATGTAATTTACCATTTAAAAAAAAAGATTATTGCTAAAGAAACATGTACAAGCTTCTTACTCTTTTTCTTTTAGATATTTATGTGTTTTATTACACGATATAAAATTGATAGTTTAATTCATTTAGTTTACATAATCACTTTTAAAAAAATTATATTTAATAGATTTGGGGTTTAAATTTTGATATTTACAATTTCTTCTCTTCTCAGGTTGTATAAAGGAAAATAACACAAATAGACACGATATATGGATTAGCAAATATATTTGAATTGATATTTTGGAATTCAGCCAGTTAGAACTGGTATAAATTTTGCAGAAAAACCAAATGTTACCTCTTGTATAGATTTGTTCAAAGATAAAGTAAATTAAATTGGTCTCTATTGAATAAGATTTGAATATAAAATTTAGTGACTCGAATTAGTTCAATTTGTATTAAATTATTATTTATTAATAAAAAATAATTTTTATTTTAAATTTAATTATTAAAAAATATTTTAATATTTTTAAAAATAATAAAATAAGTTTACGAGAGCTAAGGGAAGGATATGAAAATTTGCTAACCCGGCCGGGCCATCAACAGCTCTACCGCCACAGCAAACAGGACAAAAGCTCTGACATACCGAATCCAACATGGGACCCAATAATAAACAATCCCCTCCCTCTAAAAACTGAGGAATCCAGAAACAATGACCCAACCAAGCCAACCTCAAAGCGACAACAATCATCTATGGCTTTTTCCCTCACGTCTCTCTCCAAATCACTCTCCACTCTCTCCTCTCCCCAATCACCCCTACCAAACTCCCCTTCTTTCATCGTACCAGCAACAACAACTCTTAAACTCCCCCAAAAAGCATCATCAGGTTTTGCCTCACTGGTGTCTACCTGGGACCCCAAATCAACATCAGCGTCAACAACTTGTTTTTCATCCGCTTTGACAACAGCTGATGAAGAAATCAAAGCTATAACATGTCCATCACTGGCATATTCAAATACCCTTTTCTACAAATCGGGTTACTATAATGTTCAGGTCGTGGTGGCCGAGAATGAACCCGAGGAGAAGCTGTTAAGTCGGTTCAGGAGAGCCGTGTTGAAAGCCGGTGTTATCCAGGAATGCAAAAGGAGGAGGTTCTTTGAGACTTCACAAGACAAAAAGAAGCGTAAAGTAAGAGAGGCCTCTAAAAGGAATCGCAAAAGGTTTGTTGGGTTTTTGCTTCCTTTTTATTTGTTTTCTTTCATAGTGTCTTAAAGCAACGAAAAAAGGATCAATTTTGGGGTTTGTTTTAATCTGGGTTATGAATTTCCATAGTCTTGGAATAGGATTATATGAATTCATGATATTTTACTCCTTTCAAATATTCTTTCTGCTACTGTTCCAGCTGTGAAAATTTTGGACTGCTTTTGTTTCTTGTGTTTGCAGAACAAACTTTGGTTTATATGTGTCACTACATGGGATTGTTTTTAACGCTTAAATTCCCCTCATTTTGATCGTTTTCCTCCTTTCTTTGTTGTATGACCAGAATGCTGCTATATATATATATATATATATGTATGTATGTATGTATACTCCTAAATTCTGCTGTTTTTCACAGCTGTGGGTGCTTTTTGAGTGAGTTGTCTCTTTTTTATGTTTAAAATTCCGTGATGGTGCATACATGGTGGAAATCTAATTTTCCACGTTCAAATGATTAGGGAGGTTGGTTGAAAATTATATAGAAAATCACATCTGCTTAAACTAGGAGAAAATATTTATTGTGATCCAAGAGAAAATAAATGGCCTCATAATTGAAAGCTATGCTGTCCGCCTCTTATTTTTTACTTGTATCTGACATATTTCTGGGCGTGAATATGGGGATATGACCCTTTAAATACATGGAAAAATTTAGAGAAAAAATTGAACATATACATGTCGAACACATACCTAAGTCAATACCACTTCCGAGTCCGAATAACATGGATTGAAGGCACCCAAACGCTGGTATCAACTCAATCAAGGTTGCCTTAGATGATGTTGGTTAGTTTAGATTAACATGAGGAGAAAGTTAGAACATGCTTACGATTCCCACTTGGGAGCATGGAGTTGGGAGAATTTAAGTTTGAGAACAAAGAAAATAAGTTTGAGAAGGGGAGTTTAGAGCAAAGTTTTGGCTCTTTTGTGCAATAGTTTGCAAGGTTAAGTGGACAATAAGCATAATGGTGATTCAGATTGGCTATAAAAATGAGTATATTTATTTGTCTTTACCATTTTCCTAAACTAGAAGTTGAGTCCTGTATTTTCAACATGAAAATCATGTCATTTCTTTTGCTTGATAAATTACTTGAATATATGAATGCTTTCTGCTCATGAGCTGCTGAGGATGTAACTCTAGACTCTAGAGTACACTCTACATAGATTCATTAGAGGTTTTAGTCTATGTTGCTTGGACTCTTCATTTTTCTTGAAGTACTTGTGTTTGACACATATTTAGATATTGGTTTTGGGATATAGCCTTCCAAGGATCCTCCAAACACATAAAAAAATTTAGAAAAATTGAAGTTACCTATGTCAGATACATACCATACCCACCAAATCCAAGTAACATGGTTTTAGGAACCTTAAACTATGATTGGTAGGAAGGAAAGGGAGTGGAAGAAAAAAAATTATTTTCTTTCTACCCTTTCTTTCGTTTGATAGGAGGTAAAGAAAATGACTGTATTTGCAGCCTTCATTTCGTGATGACCATGAGGGACTTTTTCCCTTCCT
Organism: Adansonia grandidieri; assembly: GCA_038382065.1. Classification (NCBI taxonomy): domain Eukaryota; kingdom Viridiplantae; phylum Streptophyta; class Magnoliopsida; order Malvales; family Malvaceae; genus Adansonia; species Adansonia grandidieri. The sequence continues at coordinate 3,446,674 of JBBYHK010000020.1, read as the reverse complement.
TCTAGTTTCCTTTCTTCCTGCCAAAACATGGTGTAAGGAGTTGGAAGAAAATTTGGGACATGGGAGATGGTAACATGCTTGAGAATTTACTTGAAACTGAATATGGAACTGTTACATCTGAAACGTTTAACTTACAGGTTTTAAACAGTATTTGGAAGTTTTGAACGCCAATGGAAGCTCTCTCTTTCTCTCAATGATTATATAATTCAAAAATTTCTTGCATCTTTTCTTACTTCAGTTTTTATGTTCAGTTCCTCTTTGACTCTGTTCAAAGAGACTTTCCCTCACCCATCTCCTATTCTTTTCACCTTTGCTGGTGTTTGACTGGAGAGCTATGTTACTCAGATTTATGTGCGAGTGTCGGACGTGGGTATGTCCAATTTTTTTCAAGACTTAAGTGTATTTGGAGGGTTCTTGGAGGATCAGTATTCTCGTACCATGTTCAGAAATAGGTCAGACATAAGTACTTTAAGAAAAATGAAAAGTGAGAGAAATATAGCTAGGGAGCAGAGCATATCATCTTATCTGTTTTATTATGCTTATAAAGTTAGTGAGCTGCCTGCACTCTGTTTGGTGTTTTATGGCTATGTTACTCAGACTCGGGTGTGGATGTTGAATATGAGTATGTGTGTGTACCTGCTAACGTTTTTTCTTTTAAATTTTTTTTCATGTATTCAGAGTGCCCTTGGAGGGTCATATCCTCATCCTCATGTCTATATATGTATCATTTACAGATGTCGAACATAAATACTTTAAGAAAAATAAAGAATCGGAGCAAGGTAGTGTCATGGTTTGTTATTATTTTGTGATGACCTTTCCCGTATAGTTTGAAGGAATTTGAAGTAATAAATCTCTGACAGTAGCTTACCAAGTGATCTGTTTTGCTTATTGTCAGACGCCCACAACCCAAGGTTTCGGCACAAGCTAAAGAGGAAAACCCTAAGAAGAAGGTTGATGATGAAGATGATAATTGGGAACTTCCTGAAGGTGACCTGCCCTATTAACACCACCATTTGGTCTGAAATTCAGTTGCATCATGTAACTCTATTTCAGCTTACAGAATCTTGGTTTTGTTTTGGATATTTAGTTTCAAAGGAAACACCTTTTATTCTCGTTGGGGGGGGGGGTAAAAATATGTTAATAATATGCACCAATTGTTATTGTGATAGCATTGCAGGGTTATCTTATAGTATTATCGTTAGAAGTTATGTTATTCGGATCTTTGATTTTTTTTTAAATACATGAATTCGATACATATTTGAATATAGATATAGAAATATGATTTTTTAAATAAATAAAAAAACTTTTTTATAAAATTATATATCCGTATTCAATATTTACTTCATGATATGGATTACATAGGTTGGAAGTACAACAACGCAAGAGTGGGCAATTCTTATTTATGATATATTTTGTAAGTTCTGAAAATACTGAAGAAGATGAAGCACAAATGGACCACCATCTCCAAGCCTTGGGGTTAAAGACTTGTTTGGTGACCACTTAGCAGGCAGAAGAGAAGGGCCAAAAAGAACCCCAAAAGTTGAAAAGTCATCCACTGGCATTAAAAGCTCTTAATTGTAATTTATATTTAAGATCGAGAAATTCCAACTGCCAAATTTAATAAAATTAAAGTAAGCTGTTTGATAAGTAAGTGAAGGGAAAAGAAGAGTCAAGACAATAATTAGACGTAACTCTGAAGTTGAAGCCTGAACTTGAAAAGCAACGAAGGAATGAGCGCAAAAGAGAAAAAGGTGAAATGAAGAACACTTGAAAAAAGAGTGCATGGCTGTGTATTGATTGTCGCGTTTCTTTTATTCGAAAAGAAAAAAAAAATTAAAAGAAAAGAAGAAAAGTAAATTCAAAGGCAAAGCCCTAAAGCCAAGTAAGCTGATGGACAGTAGGCCAGTTTCACATACGTTAAGGGAAAAAACAGAAGCAGAAAGCCACAAGTAAAGCAACCCAATCCAGTTCAAATCTAAAAAGCAGTAGTCGTGTTTTTGCTCACATCTTAGCGTTTGAGCAATGACTACCCAAATTGCCAAATCTCACTTTCGTTGCCTTTCTCAGCCACTATATAACTAACTAATTTGTAATTACAATTTACTAGTTCTTCTTTATTCAATCTTTATTGAAAAGGGTTCTTCTCTCAAACCTAAGCTTTATTTTCATTCTTTTATGGCTCCCTCTGTTTCAGCGTTTTACTGTCCACGAATGAGAACCCAAAGTCAGAACTGAATTCTTCTTTAAGTTAACTAAAAACAGAATTATTCATTTTCCATTACATTATTGTACATTAAAGGTGAAAGAAAATGACTGCTATAGCTTCTGGTTTTGATTTCAAAGAGATTCAGGGGAAGGTTTCTCTTCACTTGAGACCTTGGCATCGCTCCTTTCAATTCTGGGTTCGAGCAGCTGATATATATACTGGCTACAAGGTCCCCGCCCTTTTTGTTTATCTATCTATGCTGTCCCCCTTCTTCTGCGTAATCTGATAGTTTTTTGCCTTTCTGATTGTTGGATAATTGTTGATGTGATAGGTGTTTCAACTTCGAGTGAGTTTCGTGAAGGATGCTCAAAAGCAACAGGCAATGTGGGAAAAACAACATGAGCTTGCCGCTGACAAAATCTACGCTATGTGTTCTGATCTTGGTGGGTTCTTCCATAAGGTATAGCCAATCAATTTCCCATTCTTTTTTAATCTCATTGGTTTCTTTATTTTGTTTTCTTTGTCTCTTACCATGAGTTTTGCTTTGGAAACGGTTCAAATTTCAATCGGTTTCTATCTGTTTATTTACTTTCTATAATGTTTAATTCTTGTCGATTGCTCCTTTTGTTGCTTTTGCTTGTTCTTAGCTCTTGGCAAGGTGCACAGTCTTTTGTGTTCTTTTTTTCAATTAAAGACTGAATTTACTTTTTTTATTTTCCTTTTTCCTTTTGAAATCCTGTTTTACTTACTGATATTTTCCTTTTCACTTTAATAGTGAACATTTTTAGTCCCAATAATGGAGACATAGCTTATAAATGATGTTCCTTGGTAGGGTAATACTGTAATCTGTTGATGAATCTCTTTTAATTGCCTTTTGGATACTCTGTTTCTTGAATTAGATCGCTCAAATTATTGGAAAGCCAGACCTGGCCCCTGCGGCATGGGTGAAAAAGCTTGTTACTTTGTGCGATCAAGCCCCAGCAACACCATTTGATGCTGTTAAACTTGTATTAGAGAAGGAGTTGGGTCAAAATGTTGATGACATTTTTGAAAAGTTTGAAGTAAATCCTCTTGGTTCAGCTTCGATTGCACAGGTATTATTTTTCATTTCTTTGCCTGGCTTAAAGTTCTGATATGAGCAAGACTAGGAAGGGTATAGATTTAAGTATTTAAACATATCAATCATTAAAGATTGAACATTTTCATTAAATTGGCTTCATGCTTGCCACAACATACAATAGGATATGGCACATTTGCAGTTTGAATGTTAACATTTTGATGATTTTGTTTCTTATTATTTTTAAAACACTTCCTGCTTAATTTTTAATTCCTACAGGTTTTAACTTTTGGACACTTTTTGGATACTTCGCTGCCAGAAAGTTAAAGAGTTCTGTGGGGGTCGGGGGGGGGGGGTTATTGTGCTGGAAATAGGATAATGCTTATAAGAATCGTATGGATATACCTTACATATGTTCGTCTCTGAATTAGGTTCATCGAGCAAGATTGAGAGGTGATAAGAATGATGTCGTTGTTAAGGTAAGTCTCCTTGAAGTTGATTTTAAAGCCCTGCGTGTCCATGAAATTCTGATTATTAAGTTTATGACAGGTGCAACATCCTGGAGTTCAAGATCTGATGATGACAGACATCCGTAACTTGCAAGCATTTGCACTGTACATGCAAAAGACAGATATCAAATTTGATCTGTATTCTGTTACCAAGGAAATGGAGAAACAGGTATCTATATTCACACTGATGTCCCTTGCAAAACACATCTATCCTTATTTTCCAAGTTCTTGTGTTTTCACGTTTTCGTAACTTTTCTTCTAGTTTTAAAATGATTAATATTAGCTAGGAGAAAAATTGAAGAATAATGGGTCTAGTCTAGTTAGTAATAAGGGAGCATCATACTCAAGAAAGCTAATTTTTGTTGCTGAGGGCTTTTATAGTCATTGCATCTCATTAGTCAATTTGCAATGAATCATCCAGTCAACATAATCTAATTCTAGCCCCATGACATGGCTTATTCAGCTAGGCCATTTCTATATTCCGAATTATAGAGAAACTTTGTTTAGTGAATATTAATGGCTATATTCAGTATTTCTTTAAACTGTATTAACTTTGATAGGTATGTTGAGAGACTACACCCTGATAAGATTTTGCAACTTATGCATGTTGGTAAAGCTTGCAAAGGAACTTATAATCATGTCCATTCTAGGTGGTAGATCATGAATCAATCCCTTTAGTTATGGTAACAGTGGCTATATCTAGACATTAATTCTCAGCAGTAACTCAGGCATGTTGAATTTTGCCTCCACTTTGTGATTTGTATTTATGAGGTGCACTTTTAATTACTGATTTCTGTATTTCTTTGGTTTCCCTGTCTGACGAAACTTTCTCATGTTAAATGATTTAATCTATTATGTAAATTGGCTTTCCACACGGATTTGAATTTCTTTGTTCTTCTGCATGTCCTTATTTATTTATCCTTTGTGCTATTCAAGATAGGATATGAGTTTGACTTTCTAAGGGAAGCCAATGCTATGGAAAGAATTCGCCATTTCTTATACGAGCATAACAAAAAGACTCCAGTCCTGGTTCCAAGAGTGCATCAGGGTTTAGTTACAAGGCAAGTTCGCATTGTTCTCTTATCTTATAATGACATCTTTGAACAGATAAAACAGTAATTCTGAATATTGCTCGCAGAGGTTAATCCTAGGACTATCCAAGGATATGTGGCAAAGACATTTGAAAACGCTTCTGCCATTCCATTTGCTTTTACATTTTTTTTAGTTTTGGACTTTGTTTTGTCCCTGTCAGTTTGATTGACAAGCATAGAGGCTGTGTGAATGCACTTTCATTCGTTTTGTCTTTTTCAATTTTGCATGCATAGCAGCAAGTTTGTTATGAAATTTGTTATCCATGTTACTGCTGCATCATTGAGCCCTAAAATAGTTATTAGTTTTTGAAATAAAACGCGTAAGGTTCTGCCTATTTTGTTGAAGTTGGAAAAATTGGGACCCTGGAAGGACAATAATAGAGTTGATAGAATATTAAGTTGCATGCTTTGGCTGGAAAAGGGGATGGCTTTTGAGACAAAGAGATTACAGATCTCGGATCCAACAAATTACGGCAAGACTTTTTGTGACTGTCAGGATTCACTTGTTAATGAGAGAAAACCTTGATTGTGACATTGTCAATCCTTTTCTTTCTAGTTATATCACCTTGAGGTTTGGTATGTGCGCACAACACTTTAGAATGGTTGTGGCATGCATTTTGCAATTCATCATGATTGTGGCATGTATTACCGACAGAAAGATATAGAATGGGCTATTGCTTCTGCTTTTATTATCTGTTAAACTTCTCCGTTAAATCAGAATTATAATTCAATTCGTGTGATACTTCTGATAGGGGACAGCAGATGCTATTTTATTCTGTCATTACATTTAGTTTCCTTCATGTTTTCAAGATGGTTGATGCATTTTTTGTTGTTTTTTCTTCATCAACTTCTTTTATTGCTTCATTTCTGATGCTGGCATTTCAGCAATCCAATGTTTACCATTTTTAAATAGGAGGGTCTTAGTGATGGAATATATTGATGGAATCCCAATCCTGAATCTTGGTGATGAAATGGCTAAAAGAGGAATAAACCCAGGTGGTAAGATGGCTGCAGCAGCAAAGCAGTAAGCATCTGTCCGTATGCTATTACTTTCCTGCATTTGTCTTAATTCATTTGAACTTGAAATGAAGTAATAAGTTCCTGTTTGTTGATATTGCATTTTCTCCAAAGTCTTATAGTGGACTTGCCTGACTTCCTTCGATCATCAGATGGTCTTATTGCTTAATGTTTATCTTCTCCGTTCTATGAATCTATAATTTCCGGTTTACTAAGTTGTTTCCTTTTCAATCCTTCTCAAAATAGAAACTCAGAAGCTTTGCATGCCTATCGACTAATGACTTCTGTTCTCCATCTCCTTTATCTTAGCTTTTTTTTTAGAGTGTATAATAAACCTTAAAATAACTCTTGTGAATGCAGGAAAATACTTAAGAGTTTGACACTAGCATATGGACAGATGATACTAAAGTCTGGCTTCTTCCATGCAGATCCCCATCCCGGGAATATACTGATCTGTAAAGGTTCAGAGGCAAGTTGGCCTTCGTGAATTTTTTTTTTTAAATTATCTTTTTTTATTTTTAAGTTCTTTTATAACCTTTCTTTCCAATTCTTATTCATTTATAACCTGCTGTATAGCTTGCTGCCTATTGACTGGAACATTGTTAGCCCTGTAACTATTGCACTCTCCATGCCGATTGTGCAACTATTTCATTTTGCTTTTTCTCCTTAATTCAGGTTGCATTGCTCGACTATGGGCAAGTGAAGGATCTATCTGACCAGTTGAGGCTTGGATATGCTAATTTGGTTCTTGCCATTGCTGATAACGATCCTGTGAAAGCAGCCGAAAGCTATAGGTAAACTTGCGAGTTTCGATTTGTGCTTTTAGTAACTTTCCGTACGAAATTCAGTTGGTTGACTGGACAAAAAGGAACTTAATTCCTAATGGCAGCATTTTAAAGCCATTTGTGTTGCATAGAATAAGAATAATAGGCAACTCACACGGCGATCCACACGAATCTAGTGATATGTTCAATTATGCATTGGTTTGACATTGTTATGGTTAACATTTTCAATCTCGAATTGGGGTCGATAATTTTTTCTTATCCTCGCTTTTAGGGAACTTGGCATAGATACTGTAAGCATTTGTCAGAATGAACAACAGGAACTGCTTCGCTTGGCGCAGACAATGTTTGATACGAAACTACCTCCTGGAGTGGTAATGCTGCAACCATTCTCAGAAGATTCTTCAATAAAAAAAATTGGTGTACGGGTAAGGGCTAATATAAAATAGTTTAATCCTATTTTGCTCTGACTTTTCGTTTTTTTTTTAAGTATCCGTGTCTAACACATTCCGACATAGGTATAGGGATATAAGCCTCTAGATACATGGAAAAACTTACAAAAAATTGAACACACTGGTGTCAAACACATGCGCATACTCACACTCAACTCTGAGTGACATAGGTTTAATCCCCCCCCCCCCCCAATTAAAAAAAAAGAAACAATTTTTGTTCTTGCTTATTGTTTGATGATATTGTGTGAAGTACTCATTCTAACATGATTTCTCCCTTCGTCTAGCATTCATATTTATTTGTTTCTCGGTCAGAATTTAGATAATAGTTTCTCACGATTGTAAAAATTTCTTTTTCTCGGCTATGGCAGTCTTTTCCTGAGGAACTGTTTTCTGTTCTTCGTACGGTACATCTTTTGAGAGGACTTAGTGTTGGTCTTGGAATCAACTACTCGTGTGCAGAACAGTGGAGGCCTATTGCAGAAGAGGCTTTGTATAATGCTGGAAGGTTAAAAGGTATCCTTTTCAAACTATAGGCTAAAATCAGTGCAGCATTTGTACTGCACCTTAGTGAAGCCTCTCGGAATTTGATTCATTTATTCCTTTTCTGCATGCGGAATAGGATAACTTGCATTCCGGAAACAATCAACACACATGTTACTTTACCTTGGTTTCCTTTTCATGATAGATTAAGTAAACCAAAAAAATAGAAATAGTATTGAAATATATATGCATGTATGTATTTTTTTCGAACATCAATATACATGTATTGCCTATTCAGAATTGCATCCCCCGATCTATAATTGTCTAAACAGTCCAATATACACAATGTTCGGACCTAGAGGGTTCTAACCTGGGTCATGCCAACTCCCATCTTCCATGGATGGTGTCTTATCGCTGGTCAAAGGCCCGTGCCCAAATTATATTTCCAATGTCTGCCTTTTTTTTTTTTGCTTTCTAAATAATGAGCCTATCGGTATTAGGTTAAATTCAGATTCACGATTACATATCTCACGATGCCAGGAATCACCGTGCCATTATTTTTTGGTCGGCTTTGGCAATTTAGCCAGCCTTTCAATTCATTACTCCCGCTTTGTCTATGTTAAAGCAAATGTGACATCTGAATGACTCCTCATGCAGTAAAGATGTGTAAACCTTCTGTGGAAAACTTAACTATAATCCTATTATTTGCATGCTGAACTGTCTTCCATCAAATTTTCAAGTTCCGCTTTGTCCTATTTCAGGCGCAAATCGAAAGACTAAAGTTAGTAAGCAGGGTTTGTTCAGAAGGTTTTTCCGGAGAGATTGATTGGCTTGAAGAACGAGGTATGCTTCATATCAGTGCGTAACAGTTTGCCATGTATATGACAAGATTGTTTGCAGACCGATCAACGGTTCCTTTTCTTTCCTTTTCGATACAGAAATTCAATTCGTTCGTAAAAGATAAATTCATTTGGCTTCTTCATTTGCAGATTTTGACAAGCTCCTTTGTGTTCATTTCTCTGCAGCAAACAAATGGCTTGTACAAGTAGGGAAGTGGATACATTTGGAAAGATTTTGCGCTTCCCCGTAGTGCAGGAATCCCATTCCCTAAAGCAAACCGATTCCAGTTCCAATTTAACTGAGCAATCTGACAAGCTGGAGAACCGGAAACTTAGGGTATTCAATGTTTGCAACAAGGTAGTCAGTATCGTACCAGTAAGTGTATTATTTTTGTTTTGGTACAGGTACATACCGGTATCAATGTGTTTTGGTATACCGTTTCGGGTTTATTGGAGTTTGAATATTTTTAATTTATATATACAAAAAATATTTTCAAATATGAAATAAATGAGATTAAATAAATTTTATATATTAAATATTCATTAATTATATATAATGTTCTATAAAAAAATTTCATCGAATATAAAATTTTTTAATAATAATTAAATTTATGAGTAATTATGTCTAAGATTCATTAAATTTATGAGTAATTATATATAATATTCATCAGATATAAGATCAATATTGGTTTAATTTTTTTTACAAGTTTATATTATGTAACGGCAGGTACAATTATTATTGGCCGATATCATTGAAACAGGTCGGTATTTATCGGTACGGTCGGTGCAGATTGAAATCAAAATTGAAACGAAATTAACTATTATCGGTATTGTTATATGTCGAAATCGGTACGTATTGGTCGGTACGATACTGATTACACTAATTTGCAGTCTTTGCAGATGTATTGAAGATGATTTCTTTGCAGTGGCATTCTGTAAAAAAAATCGGAAAATGCAATAACTTCAGTGATTCAAGGACCCCTTTTCTGCACTTAATGCTAAAAAAATTTTTCAAGGGTTGCTGCTTGATGCGTCTTATCTCGTATCGCTGATGGGGTTTAAATGAGATCAATAATTTTGGGCTCAATCCGAAAACATGGTCCAAACACGTCACAATAAATACAAAAGTAAAGTAATAAAGGTAAAATGATATATTTAAATATGATTAATATTAAATATTTAAATTATGTATTTTATTTATATTTAAAATTTTGATATATACGATAATGTATTCTATTTGTATTTACGTTTATATAATTGATAAAAAAAACACACAATATGGCATGCACGCTTAAATGTTGGGTCTTAAATTTAAAGTACGAGGTTTGTCGTGTCCTTGAGTTCACGACATTTCGACAAAATAATAAATTAAGGGTTCAATGTCGTTTTGAAATTCGATGTGCTCGAGAATCAATCACCTCTCAATGAGTATGCGGATTAGTATAAGTCTAAATTTTTTTTAAAGAAATGTAGGCTCAAAAGTTGGCCCAAATTAGACCTGCCAAATAATGAAAGTGGGCTTCGGGTTTTAGGCTGGACTGGTTGATGATAATGAAATCAAGATGGAGGCCCAGAAGCAAAGCGAGCTGCGAGGGATGCTTCCCGCTTCTTTAATTTGTGGCTGGCGCCAAACAAAATCCATTTCTAAGCTGATCTTGCCGCCATTTTCAAAATTCCCAGATCTTATTTTTGGGTCTGGAAACTGGAGAGGAGTAGTTAATTTTCGAGGGGAGAAGCTATCCGAGATAGATGTTCGGCAGACTCAGACCATGGCCATCGCCGTCACCACTTGACAACCTGGAAACTCCGCCTTCCAAGATCATCAAGGACGATTCTCTCTCCATCTATGGTATTTCTCAATTTCAATCCCTTTTTTTCTTTTAAGTTTAAGAATCCATTAACAAGCCATGAAATAAGACAGCCAAATTGAATTCTCCTGTAAATGGAGGTTTATATTAAGCTTGGGTAATTTCCCTTTTTCCTACAGAGGCTACGCTAATGAAGCTTAGCTTGGGTTCCCGACGTCACCTGATTTCACCGCTAATGGTAACTGAAGAAACTGACTGTGCTTCTGAAACTATTACTGAAGCTACAAGTGATTTGAGCTCCGAGGCAATGAACTTTGTAGCAATTAGTGGTTCTGGAACTGTCTCTAGGAGTTGTCAAGACATATCATCCGACGAGGAGGAGGAGGAGGCAATGGTGATCGATACGGATTGTTGTTCCACAAGTGTTTCGAACAGTTCAAGCCATTGTCGATCGGTGGTTAACTTGAACTCCCAGCAACAAAGCAAGGGTGTCTCGATTTTTTGCATGTTTTCCAAATTTAAGGGCAATCAACGCGATCCAACAATTAGTCATGAAGCAATAATGATAGAGAGTGATGATTCTTCAAGTTGTTCGAGCTTTAGTCAGCTTCAATCCTTGAGCAGCGCAAAAGAGCAAAGCAAATCTGGAATCTAGCAATGGCATTTCTTTTAGCAGTATCATCTGATTTATTGCTCCAATGGAGCTTGGATTTGATATTTAAATTGCATTTACGAACGTATGTTTTCATGATTGCGAATTTATTGAAATATTCACTGCTCAATGGCGAATATCGGTATCTTTCACCTTTTACAATGCCAAAGTCGAGGAACAGCTGATTGTAAGAATCAGCATAGCTTTAACTGTGCTTTCAGACATATTATTTAATTATTAATTGTAAATTT
>JBBYHK010000020.1:3389851-3404353 GCA_038382065.1 Adansonia grandidieri | reverse complement strand
TTAAGTTACCTCTGATTTATCGAGGTCAGGTTAGATCCGCCAAGAGAAGCACAAAAATTTCAAGTTCTAGGGTTTCTTTGTTAATTGTCGTCGTCTCTTTTTTTTTTTTTTTTTTCTCACTCTGATTAATTGCTATATCTGAAATTCTACGGTGTAATCCTTTGCTTTGCTCGTTGTTTTGTGTTGAATTTATAAGCTGTGTCGGTTTATCTAGGGTTTACACTTTTTAGGGAACGCTAAAGAAAAAGAAGTAATTGAATTGTTTTTTTTTTTGGGTATCTTTTATTGGGGATTTTGTTTGGTATCTCTGAATTTTTTTCTTTATTGAGAAGAGTTGTGTGGTTCTCTATTGCTATGGCGGCAGGGCGAGTTGATGTTCCAAGGGGAAATGACGTTGGGAAATTGAACCGGGGTCATGCTTATGTTATTCCCGATAAGAATGGATACAATTACCCATATAATGGGAAGAATTTGGATGCCGAGTGTAAGGAAGGGTTCAACTCGGGTCCTGGGCGATGTGGGTTAGAGGATGTTGTGAGAGTTAAGAATGATGTAACCCGGATGTTGGATGATGGGGTTCAGCAGCCCCCACAGAAAAAACCGAAGTTTTCGCCAATTGTATGGGACATAGAAGAGAATGAAGTAAGAACTGCGTTTAGGAACAGAATAGTATCAACAGCTACCAATCTGTCATCTCCTCCTACATCTCGCAAGTTATCAAATACTGTTTCCAATCAAGTTTTTAAGAGACAACCAGTGCCCAAAAAGCTGATAAAGGAGTTGGAGCATTTGCCATCGAATTCTCCAGTGTCTGATTTTGGGTCTGTTTTATCTCCTTCACTGACTGGCGAGCAATATCAGGATAATGAACACGATGTGATGGAAAAAGAAAACACTCTAGCGCCTAACATATTCACATCACGTTGGGCATCTGATAGTGATGATGAAGATGTGTTTCAAAGTGAGGAAAAGGTTAGGAGTAGTTCAAGCCTTGAGAGTGGAGAGTTTGAAAGAGAGGAGTTGGAAGGAGACCGGGTACTGTCTAATGAAAGAAGTAGCAGTGTACTGTCTGTTTGTGAGGATGAAGATATGGAATGTAAGTTGGGCTCAGATGGTGTTATGGACACTGATGAAATGTGTGATGAAGATGATTTCGTTAATCATTCAGATTTAGATGTTGAAGAGCCAGCAGGAAGAGGGATGAACATGCTTTTGTGTTGCAGAAGTGTCTTTGAATATGAAAAATTGAACAAAATAAGTGAAGGTACTTATGGTATTGTTTATAGAGCTAAGGATAAGAAGACAAGTGAAATTGTGGCCTTGAAGAAGGTAAAGATTCTTGACCGAAGAGACTCAGAAGAATTTGGTTTCCCCTTGACATCACTGAGGGAAATTAACATTCTTGCTTCTTTTCACCATCCTTCAATTGTGAAAGTTAAAGAAGTTGTTGTAGATGACCATGACAATGTTTACATGGTTATGGAATACATGGAACATGACTTCAAGGGGCTAATGGAGTCCATGAAACGGCCATTTAGTACGAGTGATGTTAAATGCTTGATGCTACAGCTATTGGAGGGTGTTAAATATCTTCATGATAATTGGGTCCTTCACAGGGACTTGAAAACATCTAATCTTCTCTTGAACAACCGAGGGGAACTGAAAATATGCGACTTTGGTATGGCACGCCAGTATGGAAGCCCTCTAAAGCCATATACTACTAAAGTGGTTACTCAGTGGTATAGGTGAGCAGATTTTTTTTTTTTAATTTCAAATTTTGAATTTTTATGAGCTTTTGAATTTGATTACTTTTTTTTTTTTTCTGCATTTCAGAGCACCTGAACTTTTACTTGGAGCAAAGAAGTATTCAACAGCAGTTGACATGTGGTCTGTAGGCTGTATAATGGCAGAGATGTTAGCCAAGGAACCCTTGTTCAAAGGGTCAAGCGAAATTGATCAGCTTCGCAAGGTAATAATTGTTTCTGTTGGAACTTTCATTTTTCTTTTATCTTATTACTTTTGTTTTGTTTTCTGATGTTTGGTGGTGATGGTTGGTGGTTTTAGATCTTTGATATTCTTGGTACTCCAAGCGAGAAGATTTGGGCTGGGTTTTCTGAATTACCAGGGGCCAAGACAACTTATTCTAGGCAACCGTAAGTATCTCTGGTCACTTTTAGATTTCTACAATGTATTATGATTTCTATATGTTCAGTATTTATTGATTATCTTGTTATGTGATTGGCAGTTTAATAAATAGTTGATGTTGTTTTCTTCTTGCAGGTATAATTTGTTGCGTAAAAGGTTTCCTGTGGCATCTTTCACAGGATCTCCAGTTCTTTCTGATGCTGGATTCGACCTGTTAAATAGACTTCTTACATATGATCCAGAGAAGGTATATATTCATATGATTGACAACCCAATTTGTTAACTTAGTTTATATTAATTGGTTTGCGCTAATTAAAGTTTCTTATTATGCAGAGAATAACAGCAGATGATGCCCTTAATCATGATTGGTTCCGTGAGCTTCCTTTACCAAAATCTAAGGAATTCTTGCCGACTTTCCCCCCAAAAATTTGAATGGAACTGGTACCTGGCCTGAAGCTGGACACAACCAAAAAAATATATTTGGGCTGCTTTTTTGGTTTGCAGTCATAGCAGTTGTTTAATTTTGTTGAAATGACTCTTATGCATATAGAAGGAACCATGAAGGATCCGATTGCTAAAAAGCAGCAGTTAAAAACATATTTTTCTATCTATTGATTGTGTTGTGGGGCAGACAGATTGGTGTATGCAGCCACTATGCTATTTTTCATGAGAATCGTATCTTAGACAGATGATTGACAAGAGGTGAGGTGCAGCAGTTGCATCTTTTGGTGGCAAAATATTTTCAGAAACTTATATTGTCCTTTGGCAGGCACCTAGATGACGCGCTTGAAGAGACCAACTTTTCAAGGTGATTGCGTTACAGCCTTACACAATCCAGTTATAAATTTGGATGATTTTGTGATGAATTGTAATGGTCCTTAGCTGCGATTGAATTTGAAGGTGCAGCTTACTGATCTTACCTTATCGTAAATTTTTTATTTTGCAACTCCTTAATATTGTATCAGATTGTAACTCATGTAAATATTCTTAACCACATTTGAATTTTCTATGGCATTCTTGAACTATTGCTCACATTGTTTCCTTCAATTTTTCACATTGCTTGCAAGAGTCCACTGATGTTTGAAAGCGAGCAGCATTGGTCTTTCCTGCTCATGGGCAGTAAGTTTTGAACACTCAAGGTGCTTGGAAATGAATTAGTTGATCTTTTAACTTGTGAGATTTTTGTTTTCTTGTTTCCTCTTCTGTTGTAAGCGTTGCAGCAGTGCGGGAGGTTTGCGGCTTGCACGTGTTCACATTATATCATTCAGTGTGCAAGTAAGATGCTATATGCATTGCTCATATATCATATAATCTTGTACTTTGCTGAACCCTTCCTTAACAATGACTGATTGTTAGTACGCTATGATTTATGACTAAAAATTAATGTCATCTAGCAATGGGATGGTGACATGGATGATGCAGAGAAGGTTCTGCTAATTAACTTGCAAAATTTTACTAATGGATAAAAGATAATAGAACTATTATGTGTTGGATAATTCTGTCTTTCCCTTTTTTTTCGTGCTTTATTTTGTTATGAATTCTTTGTTACAGCTTTTACTTTCTTGAGTATCTGCAAGATACATTATAACTGGAATATATATATATATATATATATATGTCACAAGCGGATGTCATCGTATCCTCTACCCAACTTTGAAGATAGTCAATAGCCAACTTCAGAGACGGTTCAAAACGGTTGGTGTCTATGAATATTCTTTATTGCGTGTGCATAGTTATAGATCTTACTGCCAGTATTTTTCTTCGTGTTATGCATGGTTTAAATAAACGGTCAGCTTCACCCCTTGTAGGTTTGGGCATGGTTACTGGAATCTATAGAAGTGAAGTATTTATTCTCTTATTTGAAGACCATGATTATTGGTTTCGTTCCCTGAGTTTTTTTTTTTTTTTTAAATTTGACTTGTAATTACATTGATACACGAGTCCAATTAGAAAGTAACTTAGTAGTGGAAGTTGACTGTTTTGCAAGAAGCAGCTGTGAAAGCCTAAGAAAAACGTGGTTTGGTTCTTGCCTTGATCAATTTTCCTTCCGAAAACTGTGGTTTCTCCATAACTGCAAAGCTTCTCGGTCGGGGTGATGATTGGAGAGGACAATTTCATATTTATGTATACTGTAATCGTGGTGTGTTTAATATCGGTAAATTTAATGATGATGATGATTATGATTCTAAAGGGAGAAATGTTGAATGAATGGTCTGGGTGGTTGTCGTTGCAGTTTCCCGTGGCCGGCCAAAGATGATGAGCCACTGCAAAATGGGAAAACTTTGAACTGAGTTTTTGTTCAGTTGGATTTGTCTTCGACTGGAATCAACTAGTAATTTGAAGGAAGATAGCATAAGTGGTTTTTTTTTTTTTAAATAACGAGTTTTTTAACATGTAATCCGTTAAGTACAGCCTGATTGCTTGTCGCTGTCAATCTCCAAAATTGATTTAAGACAAAGTGGTAGGGTTTTTATAAAATGGAAAAAGCCTAATCAGTGCTTTCCCAAAAGGAGAAGAAAGTGTAATAATTATTTTTTGAAGTTTGTGAAGGTGATTAATTTGATATAAATATCTTTATTGTACCGAGTTACTCGCTTTTAAATCATACTTCTGAAAAAAAAAATGTTCTTAGACAACGGGAAGAAAATTCTGGGTAGAAAAAATCATTAAAAAAATCACCATAGCTTTGATTTAAGTAATTGGTTAGATTCGTAATTACTTGAATCCCAGACTAATTGGTAGTTCGTAGCGAGTGGGCAAGAAGCTAAAATTTCATAAGGAGAAACAAATGAAGACGAAAAAGAAGAAGAAAAGGAGTTTGTTCTTGGTAGACAATATTTAAATCGAGGCAGTTTGTTTATCACAGTTAGGTGGTGCATGCGTATCAAAAAGGAGGAAGAAGGACAAAAGCACGGAGACCATATCTTTTTAATGGTTGAAGAACTTCCACACGTAATGAACCTTTCGAAGTGACATATATCGAATGAAAGGGACTTATTTCTTCCTCGGGAATTGAAAGCAAAGCAAATAAACATTAAAAGCAAAAAAAACTTAATGATAGTCGGTCTTAAGTAAGAATCTATTTACCATATATATATATATATATATTTATTTAAAAAATTATATTTTTAAATTTGTATTTGAGTGTATTTCAAAATAAATATTGATAAAAAATATTTAAAATAATAATAATAACCTAAGTAAAAAAAAAAAAAATGCGTTTGCTAATTTGATACTTTCGCATGTTTCCTGCAAATATTAATATTAATGCTAAAACCCATATTTAAAGTATGAAACAGGCATGGGTGCAAAGTAGCAAATACCTAAGCACGGTTCACAACTTTTGAAGAAGAATATCAATAAATTAAGTGAGAAAAGATATGTTTCGAGTTTGACAACTTTTGACGCTATGGTTATACGATATAAAAAAAAATAGAACAAATAAAATACGAAAATTCCATCCTCGATTACAATTTAGAGAAACCAGGAGAGAGAGAACGATTAACCAGCTCCCTCCTCAATATCTTTCCTGCTGGAGATTTTGGAATTGAATTTATAAAAGCAACTCGTCGGATCTTCTTGTATGGTGCAACCTGCCACATGAACAATCAATCAGCTCTACCATTACCTTGCCTGCTAAATACCCTAATATACCATGTAACAATATATATATATATATATATATTTTAGAAGCATGCCTGTTTTGCAATGAAATCCATGACTTGAGCCTCGGTAATGCTACTTCCAGGTTTTCTCACCACATAAGCCATGGGAATCTGCCCCGCTTCTTCATCAGGGTACCTGCTCAACACATTTAACAAATGCATATCAGAATAGTAGGTCTCACATATATTGTTCCAGCATTTCATTTTTTTTTTTTAAGTACCCATGTTTGACGCATATCTAAACATGGGTACGAAGATATAACCCTCCAAGGATCTTCAAAATACATGAAAATTTTGAATAAAAAATTGAACTTATTCTTGTTGGACACCTAGAAAAATTAAGCATATCCATATCTGACAATTAGTCGGACTTCAGGTAACATAGGTGATAAGTAATCTTAACTTTTCACTCACTTCGACGGCTCCAAAAGTTTTTGGCAAGAAAACCATGTTCAAAGATATATAAACTGAGGAGCAAGTTGTGTCTTGGACAAAATGAAGTAGCTATAAAAACAAAATTAAGCACACATGGATATCATCGATCAGAAAATACATACGGAATCACAGCTGCATCAGCAATTTCAGGATGGGAATGAAGTAAATGCTCCAATTCAGCTGGAGGGACCTGCAATTTGGATTGGTTACAATGAGATTGTGTTGATCCAAAAACGTTAAGGCAACAGTGCTTAAGTTGTTCCAATTCTTCTTTTTCCTTTTAAGTATCCATATTTGACACATATTTGGGCATGGGTATGGTAATATGATCCTCTGAGTATATGGAAAAACTTGCTAAAAGAAATGAATATACCCTTGTCGGACACATATTCAAATTCGACAACTAAATCAGAGTAACATAGGCAGTGCCAAACAAATTATCTTAGAAGACTGGAAGTAGGGGTCAAGCTCCAGGGCAAATTATTTACCTGATAAGCTTTGTATTTGATCAATTCTTTCAATCTATCAACAATGTAGAGAAAACCCTCAGAGTCAAAATAACAAATGTCACCAGTTTTTAACCAGCCTTCAGAATCCAAGGTTTCAGCGGTTGCTTTCTCATCACCTACATAACCTGCATTGACACCATGAAAGAATAAGGTTTTTATGAACTTCATGAAATCTATGACACTTTTGCTCATTTATAACGGGTTTTTACTGTAACACATCAACGAATGAATCTCACATTTCTCAATGAAGCCTCAAACTTCTTTTGATTACTAAGCCAAAAAGAAACCTCCAAGTGATTATGAAGTTTTCTAAAGTTATGTCCATGCTTACAAAAACCAAAATTCCCAAATCAGAAAGATAAGGAGAAGGAAAACGAGGGATTAGACGTATGAAATATGTTACCTGAGTCGGAGGTGAGTGTCAAATATGAGTATGCTTATTTTATATATTTGGAGGACATACTCCAATACTTACTTTCGAATACAAAATCAATTTAAAGAAAATAAAGAATCTGGATAACATAGGATATGAGTATCATGGTACAAATTTACAATATTACTAATCTTCTTTAACTTTGCTTTTATTTAGACCACTACTCGTAATTAAAAGACAAGACGGTGACATAATATTAATATGATTTTTCAATCCTCCCACTTTTTTGCTTTAGTATATATTGAAAAATAAACTTAACAGGCCAAGAGATTCTAAGTTTCATCACACAAACTGGGCAACCCCACAAATTTAATGCAGAAAGTGAAACCCAACATCCTACTGCTAGCTGAAAAGTCAAAACACCAAATTCTGGCAACGCATTTACTCATTTAGACATTATATCATATATAATAAAGGCAAAAAGAACAGTACCCTTCATGACTGTTGGCCCTCGCAACCATAGTTCCCCTCTCTGCCCAGGGGGCAGTGCCTCTCCTTTTTCAGGATCAACTATCTTGGCTTCCATATTTTCAGCAAGCCGGCCAACTGAACCATACCGAGCTGCCTCCTCTGGCCCTATCACCCTCGCTGCACCTCCTCCGGTCTCAGTCAACCCATATCCCTTAACACATCAAAATTATCAAAAAAAAAAAAAAATTAGTGTATGTTTTTTCAACGCAAACAAGATTGTACTAATTTCAATTTGATATTTAAGTACTTCTCGAACAAAAACCAGGAAATAAGCTAAATTTTTCAACGAAAAATAAAAAGAAAAGCATAGATAATCACTGCCTATATATTATCCCGAATCTGGACTCCGGTGAGTGTATGTTATCCGGACTCGAGCAGATATTATCGGATACAGATTGAATTGAAATGATGATACCCATATTAATTTGTGTCAGGCACTAGTACTATCATGTTAGATGGACATGAATAAAGAATTTCCATTCATCTAATAATATAATTTCAAAAATTTACTGATGTATGTTGAGAATTGAGATGATTATTGTAGCATTTTAACGTGTTAGGTTGAGCTGACATAGTAGGAAAAGATATTAATAGTTTTTCTTCGTTTAGTTACTACTATTTCTTACTTGAATAATTTCCACGGTGGGAAATTTCTGCTTGAACTGCTCAGCAACCTCCTTGCCAAGCGGGGCACCACCGCAACCGAGCAGCTGAAGCGAGCTCAGGTCATACTTTTTAGTCAACTCCGATTTAATAAACGCCACCACAAGCGGTGGCGAGACCGGCATGTAGGTTACTTTGTACCTCTCTATGGCTCTCAACATTCCCTCGAAGTCAAATTTTTCCGCGAAAACCACTGCTTCCCCCATTGAAAACGCCCTCGCCAACATAAAGAACCCGAACACGTGAAAGAAAGGCACCGTGAAAAACGAAACCGGGTGCGGTAACCCCGGCTCCTGGTGGGCTTGCCTTATGTGATAAAACCCGGCAATCAATGCGATTAGGTTCCTGTGACTCAGCGTCACGCCTTTGACTCGCCCAGTGGTACCCGAAGAATAAAGGATCGCTGCTGCGTTATGCTGACTCACCTCGACTCTATCAAAGACGTCGTTACCGACGTTTGGTTGAGTTAAGAAAGAGAGGAACTCGGGCGAGTCGAGGAGGACTGTTCCGAGTTTGAGAGATGGAAGCTTGGAAGACGTCTTCGAGGTGGAGAAGGCAATAACAGGTTTACTTAGTTGGACCTGGTGAGCAATCTCCAACTCGGAACCGAGAGGGTTGGCGGGAGAGACAACGATTCCTAAAGACATAAGAGCGAAGTAAAGCAAAGGGACGTGAAAAGAAGGAGGGGAGATGATAAAGGCGACGTCGTTCTGAGAGAGGGAGTAGTGTTTCCGGATGGAGTAAGCAAGGGAACGGGCTTGAGCAATGAATTGGGAGTAAGAAAGGTTATGACCGTCAGTATCATCGATAATGAAAGTGCCGTCGCCGTCGCCGTCGCTTATGGAGGCGGAGGAGGAGGAAGAGCGGAGGAGGGAGAGGGCATATTGAGGAAGGGAAAGAGGCTGAGAAGGTGGTGGGAGAGGGACATTTGGTCTGAGACTATAGAAAGTTTTTGTTTGGTGACAAAAGCCGGTGTTTGGATCTATTGAACGGTGGTGACTGGCCGCTGCTTCCGCCATCGAAGCGACGTTGATGTTAGCTTTTAACTCTGCGGTTGCAGTGAGTTTTGACTTCTCAGTTGCAAAGAGGGGTTCTAAAGCTGACAAAAACGAAATGAAAGGATAAAAAAGAGATCTTTCTCGACGGTTCAATTATGGCAAGAAAAAAGTGCGTTACAATTAGAGCTGTAATATTAAACAAGACACATAATATTACCAAAAATAAAAAATAAAAAAATAAAAATATAATTTTAAATTAAATACTAAATATATAAATGTTTAAAATTTTATATAATATAAATTATTAATATATTAAAATTTATATAAATATAAAATAATTTAATCATAATTATTATGATACTTGCCAAATCTATTTACAATGACTTAATAACTTCATATCTAATAGATTTTTTTTATCAAAAAAATAGTACAAAGCTTATGATATCAAAGAAGGAAATTCATAAAAGGATTTTATAAGGTGTTTTAAGGATATATTAGATTTTATTAAACTAATTATCAATTATTATATTTAGTATAAAATATATTATAAATAAAAATTTAATCAATCTTAACAAGTAATCTAATTGTTATTATAAATCATAAATTTTAAATCTATCGTCTAAAAAAGTGAATAAGTCATTTGTGTTAAACTTTATATCCAACTCTAATTTATTATATTTAATAAAAATTTACATACACCTTAAAACTTCTTTTATATATATATATATATATTTAAATCTTTTAAGGGAGTGCAACATAAAATATGCATTTTTTAAATTAATTTTTTATTATACGTGAATAAAATCTATATATATTTATATAAAGACTCCTAAGCCCTAACAAAAAGCTGGTTTTTATATAAAATTTCCCCTACTTGTAGTGCTACGAATTTTGTTACGTTATGTTCATGTTTAAAGTATTTTTTATTTATATAAATTTTGATATGTTAATACTTCATATTATATAAAATTTTAAACATTTTTATCATGTTTTGATTATTTATCCATGTTGTAGTACTTACTTTAGGATAAAGGAGAGAAAGATACTTCCCAATGTTTAATCTTATATAAATATATTTTAATTATTGAGCTTGTAATTAATATATCAATTTTATTTAATTTTTATAGTGAATTATATGATGTTATTTTACTAATAAGTAAATAAAAAATTTTATATTTACTTATTACTAAATTATATGATTTAGTAGATTGAAAATTGAAATCTTATATATATATATATATATAAACACACCCATTTTTATAATTTTTTTCCCTCCTTGTAGTGTTGCTACTAATTTTGTTATGTTATAACTGCATTTGAAGTATTTTATATTTATTTAAATTTTAATACATTAATAATTTATATTATATAAATTTTAAAATATATATTTATATCATATTTTAATTATTTTATCCGATTATATTACCTAGTTTAGGATAAAGGAAAGGGAGAGAGACTTTTCAAATGCCTAATCTTATATAAATATACGTAAAATATTGTTTGTATTTAATTTACCATTTATTTATTAATATAAAATAAATATAAATTCTTAAATATCTTATCGGATGAGTTAATTTAAAAGTCACTATATCCAAAGCCTTCTAATTGGTATTAATTTTAATCATAACATCAATGAAAAATTATTACTAGTAATTTAGTTTCTATAATAAAATATAGTAAACTTTATAGTACGACTAAATTTTAATTAATTACTATATTTTTAATTCACACTTAATCAATTGATTTAGTAAATTAATTAATTAATTATTATTAATAAATTGAGAATTCAATTAATATTTGTAAGTTACTCAACCAGTAAAAATAGTAAAATTACTCTTTTTTTTATAAGCAAAAGTGTTTTACTAATTAATGGTTTCTAAGACACTTTTGTAAAGTTAATTAATATACTATTAAAAGTAATAGCATTGTATTAATGTAATAGTTAATAATTTTATTTATAAGTGAATTGAATGAAAATATTATTATATATATAGTAATTTTAAAGAATTGCATAAGATCATTTGTAAATAAATTTATTTAAGAGTCGAGTAACTCGTTTAAAATTTTAGTAAAAAAAATTTTTTGATTCGACCTAAATTAATATTTATATAATAAAATTATTATTTAATTTTAATTATAAATATTAATATTAATATTTTAATTTTAATATTATCTAAAATAATGATTTATGTTTTTCTAACCTAATTTAAGTTTAAATAAAAAAAATTCAAACCGAATACCTCTGCTGGTTAGCAAAATCCTAACTAAAAGATTACTAATTTTTTTATTACTATTAGCAAAATATAGAAGAAAACTATCATTGGGAAAAAAAAAGCTGCGCAGTAAATGTGAAAAGAAGAAGATGAATAAATAGAAAATACCTGCAACAACAACACGTTGGGGAACTTCTCGTTGAACTGCTGAGCAATCTCCTTTCCAAGAGGCGCGCCGCCGCAGCCAAGCACTTGAAGAGAGCTCAAGTCGTATTTCTTTGTCAAATCCGATTTAACAAACGCCACGACAAGTGGCGGCGATACTGGCATGCCTGTAACCTTGTACTTCTCGACGGCTCTTAGCATTTCTTCAAATTCAAACCTCTCCACCAAAACCACTGTATTACCCGACAAAACCGCCCCTAACAACATAAAGAAACCGAACACGTGGAACAAAGGCACCGTGAAAAAAGTCACCGACCGCGGCGGCTCCTCGTTACCTTCGCCTTTGGTCGTGTTCGAGTGATGAATCGCCGCCATCATTGCGATTAGGTTTCTGTGAGTCATCATCACGCCCTTGACTCGCCCAGTGGTTCCTGAAGAATATAATATCGCAGCCGTGTCGGACTGGTTTACCTTGACTCTTTTAATGACGTCGTCATCGATATTGGACGGAGTTAACAAAGAGAGAAACTCGGGCGAGTCCAGGACTATAGTTCCGTGTTTAAGAGACGGAATTTTATGAGAGGATCCTGAAGTAGCGAAGGCAACTACCGGTTTGCTGAGTTGGATGTGGTGAGCAATTTCCGAGTTGGAACTGAGTGGATTCGCGGGAGAGACGACGATTCCCAGCGACAAGAGAGCAAAGCAAAGAACGGGAATATGAAGAGAAGGAGGGGAGAGAATAAAAGCTACGTCGTTTTGGGAAAGCGAGTAGCGTTCTTGCAGAGAGTAAGCCAAGGAACGAACCTGCGAAACGAATCGAGAGTAAGACAGCGTTTGGCCGGTGGTTGCATTGACGACAAAAGTGGTGCCGCCGTCGGTGAGACTGCGATGGAGGACGGAGAGACAATATTCGGCGACAGAAAGAGGTTGATTGATTGGCGGGAGAGGGATAGGCGGGCTCAGGGGACTGTAAATTCCCGTTTCGCTACAAAATCCGGTGTTGGGATCCATTGAATGATTGGAATTCGTTTCCGCCACGGAAATTTAAATATAAGTTGATCGGAATAGATTGGAGCGATGATTTTATTTATTTTGGGTTTTAGAGTATGTGGATGTCAGAGATTTCCATACAGTAAAGCCAGATAAAAAGCTGAAAAACGTGAAACCGGCTTTCTGTTTTGGTTTTACGACTTAGTATTACGTATCAAATTTGGTTTTTGAGACTATTTCTATTCCTATTTCAATTTTAGGCATAATAATAATGTTAATATGATATAAAAATTAAAATATAAATAAATATATAAATATTTTAAATTTATATAATATAAATTATTAACATAATAAAATATATAAAAATAATTAAAATATAATAAAATATAATAATAAAGTAAAACTTTGACCCTATTGTCCTATTACGATAGGTTTGAAGTATCAAACAATGAATGATTCTGAGACACACCGTGTCTGAACTTTGTAGACTTTGTCATATTCTTCACTGTCAATTTTCTAAGTAAAGAAAGTCTTTTAACTTTTACCATCGCATCTGACTTTTTGCCTTTCTTAATGTTAATTCAATTAAATTTCTTACCTGAAATAAATGTGGAGTATACGCTTTTAGAAAGCAAAATAATAATAATAATAATAATAATAATAATAATAATAAATAAATAAAAACTCTTTTCTACTTTTCTTTAAGTTTAAAGTCACTTTGTCTATAAAGTGATAATTAAAAAAATGTTTCTTTTTCTTGTTTTTTTGAAAAACAAAAACCGTTTAGTATTTATTAGAATATATTAAGTACACAAAAACATAATAATAAAAAGTATTAAATTTCCTTTGCATAAATCGCTTTGACTAAATTTAAATAATATTAAATGTGATATATATAAATATTTTAAAATTTATAAAATATAAATTAAAATATATTAAAATTTATATAATATAAAATATTTTAAATATTATTATAAATAATAAAATATATAAATATAATATTTAATACATAAATTACCAAATTTTATTAAAAGAAAGTAAAAGCAAGAGTCCAAACTCGTAAGACTATTATTAATTATTAATTAATTATATGATTTTGGAGTTTGCACAACTAATTGTTTAGCCAATATTTAAAAAAATATTAAATACATCTATTAATTATATTTTATATTTATTAAATATAATATGTATATATTATATTTTTTATATTATTTAAGATTCTCAAATTTAAATGGTATTCGCGGGATTTCAATATGTACTTTTAAGTTTGAAAGATCAAAGCGCCTTTTGTAATCGACCATTCTTTCGTTTTGACAAAGTTTCTTTTGGACATGGCGCTTTTACCGATTAACGGCAGGCCGGTCAGTTCCAGAAGTTATGTCCGCCTCGTGGGATCCGCACGCATGTGTGACGGTTCACTGCCCCACAGTAATTTTCTTTTTTTGGGATATCGGCCTCACAGTAACTTGTCTCAATAATTGTACTTTTATAATGTTTTCCGACGGAGTTGACGGCACTGGTTTGTCGACCATTAATTCACATGAAAAAATGCCAAAAATATTTAATTAATATAATAGTATAAACATTTTTAAGTATTTTTATATTTAAAAATACATAAATTTTAAAACATTATTTACTCCTCTGTTAAAAAATTACTTAAATTTTTTTAAAAATTAAATATTTTATTTAACTCTGTACTTAATTTAATTTTTAGTTTGTTATTTAAAATTTAGTACTTAATTTTTACTTGGTTAAGCATGTTAATTTGTTAGGCTAATACTTTTAGTCATTGACACGTGATAAAGTGCTATATTA
>JBBYHK010000020.1:3329566-3353955 GCA_038382065.1 Adansonia grandidieri | reverse complement strand
CAAGCAAGCAATCCAATTCCTCCTAGAGAAGGGTGTTCCAGAGTCACAGATAATATTTCTTAACCTCATCTTCGTAAGTGTGTATATATATATATATATATTGGTTCTTGGGTTATGGCTTCCATAATTATGAGATTTTAACCCCAAAAGATTGTTTTATGGGGAACAATTTGTGTATTTTGTCAATTATGGGATTTTAACTTCAAAAAGATTGTATTAAGAGAAAGTGTTCAATTAAACTTGACAATTCATGTATTTTGTTATATTCTAATCATGTTTAAAATATTATATTTCATTATATTATAATCATGTTTAAAACATTTTATATTTGTATAGATTTTGATATGTTGATAGTTTATACTACATAAATTTTAAAATATATATTGAAATCATAAATTTAGTGCTTATATACATGTCATGTTTGTATTGTATTTAAAATTATTACTAGTTCTATGTTTAAACCTTGTAATTTTCAGGCTCCTAAGGGAATACAATGTGTGTGCAAACATTTCCCGGCTCTGAAAATTGTGACATCGGAAATTGATGTTGCATTGAAGGATGAATTCCGAGTAATTCCAGGGATGGGAGGGTTTGAGGATTGGTACTTCGGTACATATGATTATTCCTTGCCAACTGAAGACGGGCTTTGATTTTGAGTATTATTTGAAATTTGAAGGAATAACTAAGTTTATGCTATGCTTAGATCTGCTCATGACTGCCCGACCCTACGAATTCAGCTCTAATAAGCATTTTTAAACTTCAGGCCGGCTCAATTCAATACAAGATTACTATTTTATGTAACAAAAAATGATTATTATTTAGATTTAATTATAATTATTAATATAAACTACAATTTTTTGTATCATTTTAAATAATAATATAAGCTTTTGGATTGATTTCGACTCAACAACTAAGATTCTTCTTCCTTTTTATCGGTTTTTATTTTTGACAAATGAAGCTACATCCTGAGAATAAGAAAAAAATGGCTATTATTAAGATTTAAATTTTAAATTTACTGAATATCATCTTTTAAAAATAACCACATAAATCAACTGAGCTAAGCTAAAGATTAAGTTCGTGCTCATTGAAATCTTAAATTGGTTCAGAGCACATGGAAATTTTACACCAAAACATTTTGATAAACAACAAAGAAATTTACACAGCTGTTCCAGTCACAAATACTACCAAGTGGATGAAAAATCAGACAATCTGGGATCCAATTATGTGCTTGTTTTGGAGAAACTCAATAACTTTATAAACATACGAAAACACAACATGAACACGAGACATTTAACAAAAATTAAAATAGCAAAATAAACATGAAAACAGTATAACAAACACAACACGTTTAACTTATCATATTCATAGTTAAGATTTCTACACATATAATCATTTTTTTATGTTTATGTTTATATTTATACAGCTGACAAAAAAAAAAAAAAACATGAAACTCGACACGTATACACTAACTGCCAGATCTATTTCCAATTTTTTTTTCCCTTTCTAGCCATGCAAAAGAGTTCCGGTTTCAAGACCAACAGGTTTTATAATCAAGAAGAACAATCTTTGAAAATTAAACAAATCTGCTAGCATTACTTATTGCTGAATTCATTTCTGACTAAAATGAAAAAGAATCATTATAAATATATTCACAACGTCCTGTCTTTCTTCTTATGAGATGTTAAATAACTAAATACAAAAGAAAAAAAATGCTCTCGGTGCTGGCATCAAGGAGATGAGGAACAAAACAAAAGCAGCGCAACCAAGCCAGAAAGTTTCGGTTAGGTTTTCACTTAAAATACCAACCATTCCCAGATAACCCTGATAAGCGAGAAACATAACTTAAAACCTATACTTTCATTTTACAGACAAAATGCCAGTGAGTCCCCCCAAAAAGGTCGCGGAACGGTAAACTTTACTTGCATACAGGCTTTTAGAAGAAGAGGAGGGAGTTTAGGAAGAAACGAACCGTTTGTACAAAGACGGCTTCACATGAAGTAGCTGAGAGCCTTCTTTCTTCTTGAACCACCCTCACCATAGAGCTCATTCCACTGAAGTAGCTCAGTCATGTTTACAGACTCAGATGATACGCTAGCACATACCTGTTAAGATTTGAAATGAAGCTTAAATAGTTATTAACTTTTTCTTTTCTCTTTTTTTATTTAGGACAAATTAACTTATATAACTTTTATTTTTCAATTACCCGCTCATGAGCATATTTGAAGTCCTCCATGTTTAGAGGGCGTATATCGGCACTCCCACTCAAAGGCGGAGGAGGTTTGCCCTCTGCTAGAGCGGCAGCTCGTTCCTGCCATCAATGTTGAAACTATTAAAAACACAGCGGCAATATGCAAATAGTGATATCACCCTTATATTTCTTTCTGCAGATGGATTCCCTAGAACTATCCTTTTTATTTTACTTCTCATCTCTATTTCGGTAAATTATAAAGAAAACAAAAAATTTAGCAGTCATCTTTTACATTATGGTAGGAAGCCAGTCACTGGGAGCTGCAACCTTCTTAGTTTCATTCATACACTTGGAAAGGTCACATCAAGCATTGGTACTTTGATTAGGGAATGCATGATAATCAATAATCTACCCCACATAACATGGTCAATTCAACCTATGTTACTCAAACTCAGTAGTGACTGTTGGATACGGGTATGTGTTCGACACTGGTATGCTCAATTTTTTTTTCTAAGTTTATATATATGTGTGTGTGTGTGTGTGTATATATATATATATATATATATCTATCTATTAGAGAATCCTATCCTAATAACCATGTCAGAATGTGTTGGATATGGGTGTTGGACACAGATACTTTAAGAAAAATGAAATCAGAACAACAAAGAATTCAACATTAATGGTCACAATTGCAATTCTGACTATTAAGACCATCTCATTCCATCTAGCTACACAGCCAATGATCCTAACTTCTTGAAGTCATCATCATTACATAGAAAAATTATACGAATAGAGCCATTGATCCTACCTTTTTCTCCTTTTCTAGAATCTCTTTAATGGGACGATGTGCAGCAGTCACACACAGATTCTGCGATATAACAGAGTATACAAAAAAGTCAGCTAAAAAAGTCTGAGACAAAATTCATCAGAAGTTAGGAAAGGAGCAGTCGACATAACCTTAAGATCGCTCCCAGAATATCCATCTGTCATACTTGCAATAGCATCAAAATCGACATCAGAAGACAAGTCCTCCTTTGCAAGAATAACCTTTAGTATCTTCGCCCTATTTGCAGCATCTGGCAAATTTACCATCAATCTGCCAAATTACCAAACCATTAGTAGATGGTCTCAAACTAGCAGTAAGCTGGTGATATGCACTATATAGAATATGCGCAAGAGTTGGACTGCATCAATTGGATCTATTTGGCTTATCAATGAAAATTATAAAATACAGCAATAGTAATCTTTGAAAAACATGAAGCAAAAGAGGAGGTAAAAGAAGAAAATATTTTTCTTATAAATTCTGACAAGTATTTCGTGTACAAGAAAATTGTATACTTCAAAAAAGGAAAGTAAAGGCCTTTTCGTTCTGCATTTTTCTACTAAAATATAAGATCATATCTGGAGCCAATGCTCTCCGGAAGGAAAGTAGGCAGTGGTATTTTTCTGTTTATATTTTCCTCCAAAAGGAAGCAAAGTAATACTTCACCTTCGTGGCAGCCTTCTAATGACAGCCTCATCAAGGTCAAAAGGCCTATTTGTGGCTGCAAGTACAAGAACCCGTTCTGTGTCTTTTGTACGTAGACCATCCCAGTTCACCATAAACTCATTTTTCATCTTTCGCATTGCTTCATGCTCCCCTGGATTTTCCCTCCGGCCCAACATGCTATCAACCTATAAGTCACAGCAGAGACGAAAACAAAAAAGTACAATGAATTGGCGTAGACCTGAATTGAAAAAACGAATTGGGGATTATGAATAACTAACCTCATCAACAAAAATGACACTAGGAGCAATTTTACTAGCTAAGGAAAAAACAGCTTTCACGTATTTCTCACCCTCCCCAAACCACTGCAGCAAAATAAATACATAAACTTAAAGATATGATACTATAGCAAAACCAAATCAGTTAAAAGAAACAACAAAATTGACCTTTGATGTGATGCTAGACATGGATATATTAATGAAGTTTGCACCAGCTTCAGTAGCCACAGCTTTTGCTAGCATAGTCTTCCCAGTTCCAGGAGGTCCAAATAAGAGTATGCCCTTGCAAGGCTGTTGACATAAAAGTTAAAGAGTATCTCTTGAAAACAAAGAGAAGAAAACAAATCCATAGAAGAGTACCAAAAATAGGCAACTAAGATCAAATCAAGGTAAATGAAATAACAGGGAGGAAAAGAGAAGGGGGAAGAGCATACAACTGAGAGGAAAAAAAACATATTGCAAATCAACCTAAATGACTAGCAAAGTTTTGAAGGAACCAGCTCATTGCTATATATTAGATAACCTTGGTCAGTTGCCCCTTGCAAAAGAGTTCAGGCCTCTGTAAAGGAAGCATAACCAACTCCTTCAATGTATCCTTCACATTTTCAAGAGCTCCGATATCATCAAATGTAACTCCAATATCACTGGGTGGGATAACATCAGCTAAAAGTCTTTTTTCAAATTCATTTTCAGTTACAACATCCTGAGTTCAGCAAAACCACCAGAATGGAGATTAATGGACAGTTACTCGTCAAAGAATACACTATAATTTTAGGAATCATACTACACAAATAAGGCTTGATAGAGCATGTCATTTTGCAGGAAGGTACAACAAGGACCTTAAGTGACTTCTTCAAGCTTTTAGATTCATTCTGGATAGCCTGTAAGATCCCAATGCCATACTCGATGCTGCCAGAATAGCAATTGCATTATAATTGTCTTGTCTGACAATTGGTTTTGCCATTAAAACTGTTGTAACAGAATGAGAAGATTATCTATCTGGTACCTTTCACAAGACAGAAAAAGCCTTGAATCAGTGTCAGCTTCAGGATTCTGCATTAGATGGTGACTTAGAGCCCATCCAACTACTTTCTCAGCACCTGCAATGGATACAAAAATATAAATTTCTTGGGCAAAATTTATTGACAATTATTTAGATGATGATATGTCAAAAGAAAACCTACTTTCATTTGTAAGGGTTTGATCCTTGATGCACAAAGTATCAAGCCCTTCACATTCCATCCCACTCCGACCCAAAACCTACATACAAAAATGAAAAATATGACACTAGTAATCATCTTCAAAATGCCACATAGCATGTCTAAGAGAGTTATCAAACATTCAATAAGCTCAAGCTTAGAATCAATTGACATGAAGTTAAAGACTGATTTAAGCCTCATCCTATTAACAAATAAGGTAATCACAAGCACTAATTTGTTAGACGGCTCAACGTTAAGGGCCAGAAGAGGTCAGGAGGCAGGAGGAGAGAAATTATAAAGCCCATTACCTAAAGGGCAAACACCCAAAGGGTGAAAAATCAACAGTCCCATCTTTCATTCACAAATCATTTCTCCAAATCTTAGCCTTTGGGCATCCATCAAACTTGGAAAAAGACTTTTACAAGGAAACCTTGCATGCAAAAAGACCTTACACAGACACCAACCAACAGTAAACCCTCTTGGAAAATGCTCCCTCAACATGTCAGAAACATTGTAGACAATTTGACGTCACTATAATTTCCCAACCCAGCGTCCAATTAGGAGTAATATGCTTTGTCATGCCCTGGAACAACAGTAAACTTCATACAGAAGTTGGAGAAAGCACATTTTCTGACTCTAAATCTTAATTTTAAAAACACGAGTAAATTTATTCCAATCAACATTCCAAAGAGCAAGCTACAGCACATCATACCCCCCGACAATATAAGGGCATACAAATACAAATAAAAGCGTGCAAAAAAAAGGATCCTCTAACCATACAACTGTTTCTATGACATAATATCTAGGTGACTAGCCAGGGAAGTTCTCCCATGCAACATAAACCCTAAAACTGTTTCTATAACATAAGAGTTCCAGAACTCCATAATGACTTATCTGAAGAGAACTAAAAGTTTCACCGGACGTTAAAGCCTCTAATAGAAGATAAAAGCGACATAAACCAATCTTTAACATTTAAAGACCAAAAGGAAAATGATATACTAACAGTTCGTAGGAGATTCAGATTCCCCTTCATTTTAAGAGTTTCTGCATCACGATCCAATTGTTGCTTCCAAGATGCAAGCAGAGCTTCATCCTAAAGTAGTACATAAGGTTCAATAATATGTTCCATTTAAAAAACACATATAGACAGTGCAACTAACACAATCTATTATTGGGAATACACCATACAAACCTGTGGCATGTGAATGGTAACTTTATTTGGAAAAAGCTTAGACAAAATCTTTGTTGCCTTTGGAACTTCCTTCCCCCTGTCATGCAACCTACCAAAACTATCCTGAAAATATCAAAACATCACACACCTTCAAATCAACAATAACCTAGGCAACAGCCTCTAAAAAGGTAAAGTGTGCGCACACAAATGTGCATGTGTGTATAAGGAAAAGCATACATGCAAAGGAGACAAAAGCTTATGGTGAAACCAAGACAAATTGTCTTAGCATATGAACAGCTGCTCCAGCATCTTTACAACATAACTATAACTGAAAGTAGTTTACAGATGAAACAGCTCAACCAAAAATGAGACTGAATATCCTTAGTTATCCCAAATTCAATTCAAAAAGATGCCCAACACAATAAACCACATATTAACTATATACTCCAAATTCAGTTCTCATAAGAGAACTCCCGATGGCACTAAAATTTCCTTTCCAGTTACATGCCATGCAATGAAAAACATTTGATCAAAAAGTTCATCAACAAGAAAAAGCTCAAACAACTTCTAATCAAGCATTTTGATGCAATATCAAAGAAAGAAATATCAACATCTTTTATAATATACAACTACCAAACTGGGAAAAATACTCAAGTTATATATGGAATGATATGTACAGACAAAAACCAATGCATAATTTGCATCAGCAACAGCAACGCTTAAAAATATGTCACCACACATCCATTTATACCAAATAAATTATTGTGAAAACCATAGTTAGGACCTTTTTCTTCCAAGAAAACGGAGTCAAGCAAGAAATCAAATACTGTATTGCAATTAATTTATTTAAGGAAGAGGGAGGGGGATCATATATCGATGAATGATAATGCCCGTTTATCTAGCAAAGCTATGGAAGATTATACGAAGAAAAGAGACTAAATCCTTCAAGCATAAGTTTCAGAGATGGGGAAAAGCTTTGGAACCAGCCATCAGAGAAGATAAAGATAACTTACATGAGCATTGAAGTTATGATAGAGAGTTTCATGTGTTAAAGAGTATGAAAGACTTATGATGCAAGCATTTTCTATTACAAACTAATTAAAAGCTTGAAAAGGATGAAACCACAATGCAGTATTGATATGCAAACAGCTTTTCACCCCTTCATTGTGGAAAGCACCCACAGTCACCATTAGTTACAAATACAGTCAATATAAAATATAAACACCAGAGAAAGAGACAGAAAATATTTTCAAAAGAGAGAAATATTACCGGAAATGCCAAGTCAAGGAGAGCAGTTTGACTTCCACCAAATTTTGTGAAAAGCAATCCACCAGGATGTGACTGCAAGGATAAAATACCTAAGGGTAAGGTACTCCTAATCTAACATTTAAATGAGCGGACAAGCCATATCACTCTAGACTCCAGGGCAAAGCCGCATACTAATGAGAAAAAAGGGTTCAAAATAGAATTTTAATCACAAATCTTTCCGATTATTTATAACAGAAGATTGCCCCCAAACTAAAAAAAAACAATGTTTCATAACTAATGATATTTGAGACTAGGTCATAGATCGCATAAAAATTGGGGTAGGCATACACAGGTTAAAGAGATTGCTTACATAAAAATTAAACGTCAATAAGCAGTTATTTGCAGGACAGCATTTCTTTTGTCATTAACACCACAACTTCCTCTTTACGTCACCCTACACTTAAATTCTCTGTTTTTTGCAATTTTTATTTCCAATTCTCTCTGGTACTGATATGTCTTTAATTTATCTTTTCACAATCCAAACAAGGTGAATTCATTTAGCTTAAAGTATCAAAAGACAGCACGAGAAGAATTCAGAAAAGGTAACAAAATGAATACAAATGTACCTTCTCCTTACGATTGTCGGTATGAGTGTGTGAACCAATTACAATGACATTATCAGGAAGCCTTTCAAGTCTGCTCTTAAATGTGGAGTAAGAGTCTGTATTTCCCACAAGAGACTTCTCAGCATCTTTCATAAACAAAATAAAAGGAGAAGTTCTGCTCTCACTGTATACAGCCTGATAAAAAGATCAGATTAAGTTAATACGAGACCAAAAATGGATGCAGACCGTATAGCCAGACAGGAATCATACACTTATTCAAAAATAAAGAATATGTCACCTCAAACAATGTGTTAATAAGTAATCTATCTAAATCCTCTGTGTTTGTGTTCTCCAAACGAATATCAGAAGCTACAGAGCAAGAAACAGAGAGAGACAGCTTAATAATCATAAGAAAAGCTTAAACATAGACACAAAACATGGAGAGATGTATAAATCATTACCATTGCAGAAAAATCCATGGCCTCCCTCACAATTATTTCCAAGGTCAACACCATCAGGTACAGGTTTATCAAACCTTACGCCAATTTTTGAGAAAGGATTATCCACAAAGAGTAACACGACCTTCCCACGAGCCCCATAAGGTGGGCCTCTGGAGATTGAATTGATAAAGAATAAATTAGAGTATGGTAATAGAGAAATACCTTGCCATACCATAAACCATAAAAAATGGTAAGAACATGGGAGAAATAGAATACAACTAGAAAACTATACAGCTGGTCATATTGAGTGAGTTGATACCAATTGGAAGGGCATGTTCATTTTTAAGCTTAAATGAGAGAAGTAAAAGGGAGTTTAAAGTTCCAATTAAATTTAAAAGTGTAGAAACACAAGTATTTGATAATTTCATTGAGAATAGGTTGCTGAGAACCATATTGACATTTGAAACCAAAGGAGCTAGTAAGAAAAGTAAGATCAGTTCTTTATCCAGAGAAAGACTTATGGAGAAGTTCAACTACTAATTCACTTGGATCATCGTATGCTTAAATAAGAAGAGACGATATACAGAATTCAAGCCACCTTTTCAATCTCTCCAAAAATAGTAGAGAGAACTTGCAGTACCTAGACGGAGATGCTGATGGATATAGACTGCCTGCGGTTGAATTCATAAATTTTACTCTGTCACCTGCATGTCCCATGTTGGAACTATAGTTACAAAATATCCAAACAATAATAATAATAATAATAATAAGACTTCTGAAATGTCACAAAAAACATACTCTGAAGGTCTTTCAAGAAAATGTAAATACCTATCTTAAACATTTTATTCTTAGATGACCCAGATGAGGAGGGCATGGTATCAGCTTCTGTCTTTGGCAGAGATTCGGGCTCACAAGTGGCGTCAGGTACAGCGCTTAAAGTGTCTGCTTCAACAGTTGAAGTCAAAGTCTTGGCCAAACCAGCAGGCCCAGAACTCTGTTTGCCGCAGGTGCAGGATTTTTCTGCATTGGCTCCATCCTTCAGAAGCTCAGCTTCCTTTGAAGACAAACCCTACAACATATTTATATCAACAATTTATCAAGAGCCTTTAGCATCTTTGACTTCTGGAGCAATAAAATGCCAACGACGAAATTGGATAAGGACAGCGACAAGAATGCAATTATGACAACCAAATAGCCCATAAAAATACTGATCTCTTACACCCAAAAAAGAATGGCTATCAAAAATGAGCAATTTGGCTCCAAAATAATTAGCAAGTGCCTTCGTAAGCATCTCCTGATATATCTCAGACCCTGCAAGGAAAAAAACTCAATTTTGTAGTTTAATGCTACTAATACAAGCATCACATTGTTGTCAAGACACAAAAATAACAAAACCTACTCACACACCTGCGGGACCAGAGAGTAAAATCCGTGGGTTCACAGTGGTTAGTTCTGAAGTATACTTCGCATGTTCTTTGTGCTTGAGGTGTATAATTGAAGCTGCTATCAGCACATTTTTTGTATTTTCACTGCAAAAATTGCAATTCACTACTTAATGACATCACATTGTATTAATAAATAACCAAACTCTGGTCACTTCCATTTATTATGGGGGAAAAAAAAACATTGAGAATGCATGGAAGAATAGATAGCATAAACTTCAATACTTAACTATCATATGAACAGTGTAAGGTCTGCATACATTGCAACATCTATCCGACCAAAGCTTTCACTAGACAATCCTGAATTACTACTCATCTCAGGTTAAATTAAACACCTGTGCCAGAACCATCAGCTATTTTATTGTCACATACCTACACGGTCGCAGATTATTGAAGAAAGGTAATTGAAGGGCCTACTTGTTTCTGGTTAGTTTCTTCCCTAACAGTCTCCCACGCACACTAACAGTATTCCTTTTCTGGACACAAACAAAATCATGATTCGGTAACTAATTTAGCCTCAGTCTATTCTAGCATTAAAGTGAGTACTGCAATACTTTCTCATCCGTCCCCTCCCACATTAACTCTTTTCTATTGAATTTTCTTTCATGTGCTGATTCCCGATTAGTTCTTTTCCTTTCCTTCCATTCTCCCAACATTCCATTAGCATTAGTTCAAGTTTGGAGCCTTGGATCCCAGAACATAGTCTATCAAAACCTTATCTAACACAAATTCAAGTGGCTCTGCACTCAGCATATTCTACTCCTAATATAGACATCTTAACCCGGTTGCCATCATGGCTGCATAAAGGTATGTTCCATTCAAAATAAGCATTTAATCTCAAATAGCTACATCAGCATCAGCGGAGAAAATGCTCTGTCCCAGCTTCAGTCTGGTCCAAAAATAAAAAATATATGTTTTCAATTCTCTTTCTTCTATTAGCACAGAAAGTGCAGGCAATCAGAGAATCATAAATAGAAATAGAGTGGTTATAATTCATGAGTAAAATTGGTAGGTTCTCTTGATGGCCCTATTGCATATCGGAAAAGGTGAATTGCAAGATAACCTACATTTAAAATTATTTTTCCAAACCCTTTCACTTAAATAGAGGAAAAGAAAAGAATTTAACAACACAAAACTAAGAACAGGGTGCCAAAACATTTTCTAGTAAAAAATTTTCTTGCCAGAAGTTGTAAGAAATAATCCCAAACTAAACACTCAATTATTGTCATTGCACACAAGCCATGACCTTAGGTTTGTTCTTAATTGTACCTACATGGGTGCAAGACTGATGAACAAAAGATTAAGAGAAGTCTGGGTTACAGTCAAAATATTCCTTTAATAATAAAAATAATAATAATAATAATAATAATAATAATAATAATAATAAAAGAGAGTTATGCACGAGGTTCTACCATACCTTAAATAATATGGGAAGTTATCAAATGATACTTCTAAGTTTCTGCCATCAAGAATTCCTGCGTGAATGTCCTCTTTGAATACTGCACAACGGAGTGATATACTTGATAGCATTGCCGGCTGTGAATCCCTCGCCCACTCGTTTCTTTCGTCCAATACCTGTTTACAGATACTTTTGCTCAATTTCAGATTACAACTAGTTGATGGAGCAAACATCCTCAAGAAAGGCCTTAGCAAATCATTCACCCCAGAGAGTTTTACAGTGCCTGCCTCTGTGCTGGAGTCGTGGTTGCAATCAGGATGAAGATTCTTGTTGGTTGCTCCAACCTCAGCGGCTTTATCATTTCCTATGTTTGCAGTTGAATTTCCTTCCAAGCCATCAAGATCAACATCCGCAGCATCATGAACAATGGAGTGAGTAGACACTTCAGTCACCTGGTGGATCTTACTGCTGGCTTGAGGAGGAGATTTCCAGCGGGATAAATCTGGCCTCAAGCTTGAAAGTGATGCCAATATGGTAGCCCCAGTAACGGCTGATGTATCTCCTGACCTCCTCTCAAGTTGCAGAAACTTTCCTATGGTATTCTGGACCTCTGCACCCTTAACTGCAACCTCAGTCATGAGTTGCTGAAATATCTAAATCAAGGGAAATTAAATTAAGGAGATAACAAAAATAAGCGTAGACATAGAAATGGATAATAAGTAAGACATAAGAATAAAAGCACTATGATAACACTCAACAAGCAAGAGATAGACTTTAATCAATTGCCTTCACCCAAGAAAAGGATACATATGCATGATTCCCCAGCAAACCGAAGACCACCTCATCACCCGAGTTAAGCACGCAACTGGTAGTTTTCTTCAACACTGTCCCATTTACTTGCACTGACCCCTTGCTCCCAGTGCTTTCTAACATGGCTACGGCACTGACTTCGAGCTGATCATGTTGACAAATAATGAGTACTCATACTGCATGTAAATAATAAGGAGTTTATCTCCACAAAATAAAATATAAACAGTGGCTGCCCAAACAAAAAAAAATTGGGAAAAAGGAGGAAGAAAAAAGCAGAAAACCCTAAATCCAAATAGCTAATGCATCTAAAAAGAGCACAGCAAGACGCCTCAAAAAAATCAGGATCACACAGGAGTGACATCCTCTTGTATGCAGAAGCACTCTTAATTTTGTATCAATCCAACAAATAGCAACATATTGAACAAAAATGTAGGTAATACCTGGGTGTGTTTTATCTTGCAAAGAACTGCACTAATTGTCTGGTCCTTTAGTTGGAAATTGCAGTGTTTACTCGAGCCAATTGTGAAATTTGATGTACAAATGGGAACATTCGGATTCTGTAGTTCACAGATGTGCCCAATTCATTACAAATAATATCATAATTTTGATTTAAGTCAAAACTCAGAAAGAATACCACTAGTTCAGATATCTAAAATTTAATGTCCACAAAAAAGGTTTAAATATAGAGAGAAAATTCTTATCCGAAAGATAGTCTGAAAGTACAGTGCTTTTTATGTCAACTACCAAGCAAATAAAGACTAACCACTAGAAAAATGTTTTCTTAAAGAGAGGTTTGAATTTACCTGCGCAGACTGCGACAAAAGTCTGCACCAAGGAGTAGAAGTATCAAAATTTGGATTCTGTTTCTGGGAAATACTCCACGTAGAGAATGAACTCCTCCCCTTGTCCAACAAAAGTGGCGCAGAACCTTTAAAACAAGAAGCAAATCCGTATTCAGTCAAAATGAATCTCTCGGATTTCAAGAAGAAAAAAAAATTAAGAGAAGTAAATGCAAATCCAAACTTACTCAAACGACATTTAAATTCAAGAAGCAAGAGGCAAGAAATGAAATAACTGAAAAGCAAATCCAAGAACTTACTAAAGTCGACACTAAAAAATTTTGAGATATGGCGCATCTGAAAACTCAAATGCGAATCCAAATTCACCGAAATGAAACTCAAGCAGCAAAGAACTAAGCCAATCATGGAGAGCTCAAAACCAAGAAAAAAAACTAACCATCAGCGATCGGTGCTACCACGGCCACAGCAGCCGATGATGTCTCACCCTTCCCAGCGTTCAAGTCATCTCCGGCGATCGGAGTCTCGGCGTTCCCACAATCTCCGGGATCCACAGCGGGCGGCGTGCACATTTCTTTGGAACTCTCCGCCGCCGGCATCGGTTTCTCCGCATTTTCCACCTAAGAAACAAAAAAAATAAATAAATAAAGCCCGCTGAAAAGTCAATACCTTCACTCAAATCCGCCACTCTCAAAACCCAAAACCAAAAAAAAAAAAAAAAAAAAAAATCGTCTTTCGGATGCGTTTTACGCTTAAACCTTTTGTCGTTTCGGAGACGGAGGCTTATCTTCAGAAGAAGAAGAAGATCTCTTGCTATTGTTACCAGATAGAGATCCACTTCGCCTCGTTGAAACCATAGTTCTCTGGTTTTCTAATATTCTTCCTTTTTCTTTAATTTCTTTTTTCCCTTGTCGCTGTTCACCACTATATAAAAGAGACAGAGAGAGAGAGAGATTGAAAGATTATTAAATTATCAAATTGTTGGGTATTTATTTTCGTGACGATCTTTTTCCTTATAAATAAATAAATATATATATGTATATATTTTGGCGGACGGAACGGAAGTTTAACGCCTCCCGTCTTGAAGGCTTTTTCAAAGATAAGACGCTGTCGTATATTGCCAGGCGACTTTGTTCTCAACACAGACGTTAATTTTTTTTTATATTTCATAAATTAACTCCAATTTAAAACAATAAAGTGTAAACTTTTGGTGATCATTATTATTTTATTTTATTTTTTATTTTTTCTCATTTTTTTATTATTTTTATTGTAAGAAGTAATATGAGTAGATTATTTTTTAAAGAAAAAAATTTAAAAATAAAAAATCATTATATATATATATGTAGTATTTATATATAATTATTTAAATATATATTTTTTAAAATCTTTCGATATTTGATAGTCATCTTGAGCTTGATTATTCTAAAATCAATCTGGATCGAACTCTAAATAACGAAAAACTCTCTCAACATATATTTTCACTACTCACGTGACTTAAAATCAAAACTTTACTTAAAAAATACTAAACTCTTTATCACTCAACCGTAATTAAATATATTGTTTTAAGAAAATGGAAGATAATCTTACAATAGAAATATAAATAAAATTATCAATTGATCTTCTCGTATTGAACAAATTTAATTTATATTTAATAAGATTTAATTAAAAATTTTAATAATTTAAGTTGAATTATTTAATTAAAATTATTTATTTAAATAATAAAAATTTTATTTTTACGTAAATTTATTATTAATATAAAATAATTTAAAATAAGTTTTATAACCCTTATAGATACACATAAAAAAATTCCAACCATTTCCCAAACGTATAAATACTTTAATTTAGAAACCCTAGACCTCCTCACCTACAATCCATTTGTAGCTGCGGCAGCAGAGCACCTCTGTCCATCGCCGCCGGTAAGATTTAGGTCAAAATTTCTACGATTTCGTTAACTTGATTTAAATTCTATAAATACGGAACTGTTAGTGTTTTAATTCTTCTTGTATCGAAATCGAATCCATGACTAACTCATCGATTTCAATTTAGTAAATCGGGCAATTTTGATGGTCGTCTGATGTTTTTGCTGGTTGTTTGAATGCATCATGCAACTGTAGGCTGCAGTTGCTAAAGATGACGACGACGACGATGATGTAGATCTGTTTGGCGAGGAGACTTGATTTAAATTAATGAATTAATTTGCCGAGTTAACGTCTGTAAGAGGAAATCTTGTGACAACAATAGATGCATGCTGTATAACAAGGAAAATGGAATGCAATGTCTGATGGATTGGTTCCGATAATTACTCTTTCTAGAATAACTTTTAGCCAAGAAAATTTAAAAAAAAAAAAAAAGTTTACTAATGCTATGAAATGACATTTAGATGGCCCTTTTGGACTAAATTGGAGAAGATATCTTCAAGAGAAAAATATAATGCCTGAGTTTAAGACGAATAACCAAAAACTAGTAAATCTATCCATATGGAGTAAAGTTTATCAGTTGTTCCTCTTTCTTCTGTTAGGTAGTGTTGGAGTTCCAAACGATGGAAAACTGGTAACATCAGATGACCCGCCTGTGCTTTTTGGCTGCTTCGATGGGGAGATCATAGAAAAGGTGTAGTAATAAATGCCCATAGAAGCATTATGCAATAATCATTGCTAATTGTTGTTTTCAACTAATTACAATGATCACTTCATCTATAATTTGACATCCTTCTAAGTTTATGATATATGATACATATTGAGCTGTTGCTTCAATTTGGTAAGGTGTTTGCCCAGTGGGCTTTGAGCTAGTCAAAC
Organism: Adansonia grandidieri; assembly: GCA_038382065.1. Lineage (NCBI taxonomy): Eukaryota > Viridiplantae > Streptophyta > Magnoliopsida > Malvales > Malvaceae > Adansonia > Adansonia grandidieri. The sequence goes on along the minus strand of JBBYHK010000020.1, from coordinate 3,338,097 downwards.
TGAGGTAGCCCATTTCCATCGATCCTGTAAATCCTGGCTTCCCTCCGCAATATTTGAATCCCTGACTCACTGAGTTTAAAAGCATCATAGTTTCTATCAGTTAGGGCAGCCCCTTGGGGCATGGTGATAATTATAGATGTTGTTTATGAAATCGAAGCACAAGGGAACCTAGAACCCAAGTTTTCACCTTCTAATGTCCCATACTTCCATTATACTGGCATGATTCCTATCCTACAACAATTAAGATTATCTGCTGATTGACCTGAAAAGCAGGCTCATCAGCCAGGTTGCTTGAATTATAGCTAGAAAGGAAACTAAATCATAAAATAATTAGCCCCCATCCCTACCAACATTGCTTTTAACATTCCACTTTGCTAATATTTAAGCCTTCTTTCTTCTTTTATTTGATCTACTCACACTTCAAATACAGTCAGGGCTACATTCTGGGAACCTTCTATGATTTGCTATCGGTGATGGAAGATTGAGTTTTGTTGATGGGAAGCTTGAGAAGGCTGATTTGAATTATCTTGGCTAGGCAAATCAAGTACGTGCTTTTGCAGATAGTTACTCTAACGTTGGTAGAAAAGCATGCAGGATTACACTTTATAGTTGATATTTGCTTTTATCTTTAACTGATCTTAAATAATGTTATCCCAATACACTAAAATGCAAACTCCCCAAATCATGTGATGAAAACATCGGATATGGATATGTGTCCGAAACGGATATATTCAATTTTTTTTTCAAAGTTTTTCTATGCATTTAGAAGATCCTTAGAAGGTCATATTATCATATACATATCCGGAAATATGTCGAACATGACTACATGAGTACTTAAAAAAAAATGACGAATTGGAGATCAATTATCCTTGTGCATGCTTGTCTTGCTGTGCTTTAACTTCATGTTCACTTTAATGATTAGGATGCGCGTTCCATTATTAGCCTAGCAAATTATTGCATGCGATAAGCTCGTGATGCTTCTTTGAATTATAAAACATCTGGATATTTGCTTTGCAGATCTTGTTCCAATTCACAGTTCGGCATTCTCCGTTGAAGATAGATGATCTGCTAGCAATAACATCTATGAACTCCCTAGATGATCAAGACAATAAAGCTAGCGACATATAGATGGCTAGTTGACCATATATCTATCTATATATAGGTATCAGAGGTTCGATATTCGACCACCTACCATGCCAAGTTTAGATCAGTATTGCTCTCCTTAACGCTTCCAGATGGGTTCGCTACTGGATGACTTTGCATGAATTGAGATGGATGTTTTTAAGTAGTTCTAAGAATGGCGGTTTTTGGCATAAATATGATGTGTAATTTCACCTTGGGTCAGACTAAAGTGGCAAAGGGGTGGGAGGGTTGTAAAGGAGATCTTAGGTTCAAGCCAAAATGCCCTGCTTGTTGTACCCAAGCATATAGGGAGATATCATCTGATTCTTTAATCTCATATTGTATGAGACATAACTGTAATTTTTGCCCAATTCTAGCTTTCTTAAGAGTTCTAAAAAGGTCGTGGATCATCTTATTTGTATTGATACACTATGTTGCTTTAATTTTTCATTTTTCTTAAAATTTTTGTATCCAATACATATTCGAATATGGATATAAAATATGATCTTTAAAGAATCTTTCAAATATATAAAAAGGTTAAAAGAATTAAATATATCTATATTTAAATATGTATCTGTATCTAATACTTGCATATGATTTTACGTAGTAAAGACTCGAGAGGTTAGTTGTTGTAGGAGTTTTGGTCCTTTCGGGCAGGCAATAATTGGTTGCTTTTTGCATAACTGAGAATAGCCACAGCGAGCCTAATCATTTACAAAATCAATACATAATGAGCTGGGTAATGCAAACAAATTGAGCTTGTATAGGGTATTTGGGCGGTTGGGTTGAATTGAGCCATTATTATTTTGCTTGGAATTTACTTCCAATTTGCAACATTATGGCTTTTTCAAAATCATCTTGAGTCCAAATTCATGATAAACCATTTTTATTAGGAAAAAGAAAACCTTTAAATTATGAAAAAATGACAAATTCACTCTTTTCATCAATCTCATAAAGGTAAATATTTTCCAAACTCCTAAAACACAGTTTGCATGGCTTGGAGAGGTCATTGTCTAGACTCCATTGAGCTAGGACTAACAAAAAGGAAAAAAAGAGTTGAGAAAACCAAAAACCAATTCAAACCATAGCATTCTATTCGTACAAAAATTAAATATATTCGATTTGATTTTTGATTTATAAGTTAAAAAAATTGTAATAATTCAAACCGTATGAAAATTTGTTTTTTATAACATAAAAAATAAATATTAAAAATTTAAAAGTACTATAGAAAATATAGATTTTCTAAAAAATAAAAAACTAATCGAAGTAAACCGATTCAAACCGGTGAAATTTGACCCAAGTCAGCTATGCCATCCAATTCAGCCTTTTACACATTAACTGCCAATTTTTTTTTCCCCAAAATTGAAACAAATCATTATCACCCTAATATGTGCAACTCCATTACTAATCTCATCTTTCTTTTGCTATCAGTTTCAGGATCTAATGTTATCTTCCTTTCTTCCAATAATACCAAATATCCTTCAAAATCAGCTTTTTTTTTTTTTTTTTTGCATTAGTGTTGCTAACAAGTCAAAGGTTTATTCTTGATGTGCCATCTTTGATACCTTCGTCCTGTAAGCTTTCACCCAAGTTGAAGCTTGAATACTTACCTGGTCTTGTGGGCTTTGGCCAATTTCTTCTTCCTTTTCTTTACAGCTTTTGGTACTTTAGTCTTTCGAGCCTCCCTCTTCTCCTCTTTGACTTTCTTCTTATTCTCTTTTCTAGCAGCTCTCTTATCAGCTTTCGCCACACTGTCTGATGACGGACCCTTCTCTTCGGAGCCGCTCGAGCTCCCTTCATCCCCTTCTGTTCCAGAACCAGATGCAGACTCAGGTTCAGAATCACTCTCCTGAGAATTAGAATGCCCAGCTCGATCAACGGAGGACCCTTCTACAGGTATTGTGCAGTTAGTATACTGTTGATGCTGCTCTGCTGGTGAAGATTGAACTTTAGGGAGAGCCTCCTTTAGTCCTGTAATTGTCTTATAATATAAGTCTCCAGTGTCCTTGCCGCTTGTTATCCGTATTACATCCTCCTCGACGTTCTTGACATGATCCAGTGTCTTGGGAATATATGACTTAAGAAAAGGAAACAAAAAATCACTGAGAAAATTTATACAACCTCATATTCGTATCACATTGGCAATACAATACATTTCCTCTTGAACTCATGGCATACCCTAAAACTGAAATTTTGTGTTATCACCCAGTTTGTGCAAAATAATAGTTTGATTTTCCATTGGCACCCAATATCAAATTAGAACATTTATCAGGCTGCTTGAAAAGATGCAAAATTTTGATTCTCTAATGATTTTATTGCAAATATGTGGTAAATTTTCAAGATATGTAGTAAGCAAACAGAATAGACTTTCTAGACCTAACATTGGTAACTAGAGAAACTGAGTTTAGCCATTCTAGCTATGTTATTAGGACTCAAGTGTGACTATCAGATAAAGCTATGTTCAGATTTTTCTAAGTTTTCTATGTATTTGGAGAGTCTTTGAAGAACCATATCCCTATACCCATGTCAGGATATACATCGGGCACAAGTGTCTTAGCAGAAGATCTAAGAAAGTGGGCAGTCAATCAGAGCAGGTACTCACAGGTCTTGCCCAGTTGCCCACTTGGCACAAATGGGCTGTGATATAAATCTAGTTCCCTTTCCTTAAGAGAAAGAATGAGGAACTTACACACACTCCAATAATCATGCACTGTTATATTTTCATACAACAAACCTGAATAAACACAGAGTCCGCAATTTCATCCTCAGTGGACATATCTCCTCTTGCCAAAATCTTTTGCTGAACCTGAAATGAGAGACAAGATACAAGCCTAGAAAATGGAGATCTCTCTAAGTTAATAAGGAAAACCTGAACCAAATACACAGGACAAACCTCTTCCAAATAACTATCTACAGAGTCATCTGTAACAGTTGGATCCACTATGAAGTCGAATAACTCACGAATTGTCATGACAGCTACACCATGTTTCTTAAAGAAATCCTGCAGGGGGACATGTTTGATTAACTCTTACAATCATCCTGTTAGTCAAGGTCCCATTACTCTCATCTAATTAACTATTCAATTTATAGCAATAAAAGATAATAACTTTTCCTATTTAAGGGGGTAGGGGTGTGGAAAAGGAGAAAAAGTGTCAAAATAACGAAAAAAAAAAGAAACAAAACATACAGAAACATGAACACAATCTTCCCGTAAGAAATCCAGGGCATGTGGGTGGTCAAGATCAACTGCTTGAGAGACGTCAATTATGTACAAGTGACCCTGCAAAGTGGAAAATTTTCAAATGAGCCCAAAATAACTTACAGATCCCTTTTTCCTCTTTGCCAGTAGTTTTTTGTTCGTATCTATTATCAACTGCAAGGAACTGAAAACACTGGCCATCACCTCAAAATAAAGTATGTTATATTCACTGAGATCTCCATGCACTAGTTTGCATTTTTGGTATAGTGTACGCATTGCAAGTATCATCTGAAAAAGAAGCCATTAAGTTAAAGCATATAGACAATAGAAACAGAGAAATATGGCAATGTAACTTAAAAACCTTTGAGTAGCTCAGAATAATGTGAAAGTTGCTTAACATAAGGACACACCTCTGCATAACATTCACGTAACTTGTCTAAAGATAATGCAGCATCCTTAAGACGAGGCGCAGCCCAACCAGCTTTTCCTGTAACAAAAAGTTCAAGCATCAAAAACCCATAGAAAAACAGCATAACAAACAAGTAAAACAGAAAAACAACATAACAAACAAGTAAAACCACTAGCATATGTTCTGATAAATTGGTAAAAGTACTAAAGCCATAACGCTAAAAAGCCCACACTACCTATGAATTCCATGACCAGAACATGAAGTCTCAAAAGTAACGGTGTTGGGCACCTAATTCCAGCAGCCTTCAGCCTGCAACTCAAACATATTTTCACTCGTAAAAAAGCAAGAAACGTGATCCACAGATAATTCAGTCATGTATTTATGTTCATAAAAACAAAGGTCAAATTCCTAGAAACATAAAATATTTGTCTTACCTCATAAGATTCCTCATTTCCTTCTCAGCCCATGTCTTCACCATTTTTCTAGGATTGTGCTTACAATAGCCATATCTAAATCGGTAATCACCTTGTACGTATCTATCTCGATCCCTGAGGTTAATATTAGAAAACAATCGATTACAATATTCACCTACATAAGCTTTTGCATAAAAACATGGAATGTAATTCTGGGAATTATAAAATAATGCAGCGGATCTCACAAAAATTATATGCTACACCAAATATAGAACAGAAGAACAGAATTACAAGCTAACATCTATAATGAAACTGGGAACATTCATCCAAAAACATTATCATCAATAGGATGGAACGATTATGCTTACATCTCCTAGTCCTCATCTCACCAATTCATTATTAAAGATTAACACATTAAAGAAGGCAATATTCCATAATGTTGGGACTCCCAAGAGAAGGGGAGTGAAGTCTGATTATCTGATCAAAATCCCACTTACTTGAAAACCGAAACAGAAGTTTTGTACACTTTGATTGCTAGTTCCTGACCGTCAGATTTTGTTGCATGATAAACATTTGCCTAAACGAAGTACAAAACTAAGTATCAAATTATTTCATGAGGATGTTATTTTACAAACTGAAGTAAAGCCCAATTAACAGAAAACAATAGCAAAACACTACATACTTCTTTTCCAGTTGATATGCAGCCGTTGATATCATGAAACACACCTCGATTCAGCATTTTAAAAAGAACCATTCGAGTTCTTGGATCAATAGCCTAAAGAACAACATCATGCGCTCAATCTTTCGGAATAATAGTAATAAAAAAGAAAAAAAGAACAATCATCAAATCTTTGAAAGCAATGAATTACGAGTTGTTCACCTGCTCAACAGTTGCACGATCGGCTTTCTCAGTAGTTTTAGTTTTACCAATGGCCATTGCTCGAACAGTTTCACGAATTACAGTTGTGACAGAATTCGACATTCCAACATTTAGCCTTCCTTCCCACTCCTACACCACTCAAATTCACTCACTAAATCAATAAAAAAAGGCAATAAATATAAACATAAAGTAAGTGATGGAAATATAATTTGACCTCTAAAGGGGACGCTCGAATGTGATTAGAGAACTTCTGGTTACGGTTGGAGAGAGGTTGAAGGGCGGATGAGTTATGCCGCGAGTGAAAACCACCGTGAGCGTTAGGCCGCCTCGAATTTAGCGTGAAAGCACCCTCGACGGGCTCGTCGTCGTCCTTGGAGTCCAAATAGTCCAATGCCTCGCCGATTTCGGAGTCCGATGACCACGAAAGATCTTCTTTCTCTTCTTCATAATCTGCTGGTTCGTTCGCTACTTCTTCAGGTTTCTCTTCCATTTTAGACGTCCCGCTCGTCGGTTATCGCTTTCGCCTTCGCGGTTCTCTTTTAAACCCTAAAAATGGAGGGAGAAAGTTCCCTCTTTCTTTAATGCGCTAACTGACTGACAGGGAGGTATTCAGGCGGGCTACTTTTTGTTGGGTAATTCTTGAACGTAGACTTAAACCAAGAAATCCAATTACTGGACCAAATCCCTTAAATCCAAACTAACCCTAACTCTAACCCTAGATTTTTCGAGCTCAATTTTCCAATTTGGTCTCATCTTCTAGCCCAACAGCTTAATATTTATAATTTGGACTCGGTTACAACCCAAATCGAATTTAGGATTAATATAAAATTAGCACCTAAATTATACTCATTTTACGATAATTCATAATTAAATATTTAAAATTTATTTTTGTTACACATATTAGTTCAAGGAGTAACGATGCTGACGTATTACAGTTAGACACTTCAATTACAATAAATTACATTTTTTCAATATATATTTATTTTTTATATCGAATAAATAGTTAAATATTTTTTGTTTTCTCGAAATTCAACGTACATACGATTAACAAATATAAATGGTATATCAAAACATGTAAAACAAATTTCATTATATACTAACATAAATGAATCCATTCTTGTATACATATATATAAATTATACTATACATTGTTAGTGGAGTTTTTAAACTCTACGATTAGTGTAAAGGAAAAATACTTTTTAATATAATAAAAAATTAATTGATTTTCAGCAAATGCTTATCTACTTATAAAATTAAAAGGTTTTTCATTACCAATGTATCAAATACTATTTCATATATAAATATATATATCTTACTTTTTTTTGCCAAAAGATAGTATAACATCAATGCATGCAACTTGTTCACTAAATAGAAAGCTTTGGCACATGGGTTGAATCTTTAAATTATCTTCACTTCAAGTACTAGCCCAACATTCTTTTGAGTAAACAAAAAAAAAAAATGCATTACTTTCATAGCTTTTAGCCTTTCTTTTTATCATCACTTTTGTATTAAAATATTAAAAAAAATCTATGAAATATTTTATTTTTTAAATAAATTTTCATATATTTGTAGTATTCAAATAGCCTTTTATTTATTTTTTTTTGTGTTCAAATAATTTATTATTAAAAGAATATATATATATTAAAAGTTTTTTTTGATATAAATTATAGGTTAAAAGCTTATTTAAATAAAAATTAACGGTTAAAAAATATTTTGATGCAAATTAAAAATTAAAAAAAAAAAAACTTATTTTAAGCGTGATAGAAATTTTTTTTTTTGTTTATGGTTTTTTTTTGCTTAAAATTTAACATTTATTGTTAGTGTTACCCAAAGGGGGTCCTAGGATTTACTCCATAGAAAAAGGATAAAAGATTGAGAATTTATTAATTAAATAATTATAATTTATAAAATTTAAAGCTTATCTTAATTGATTCATGCAGTTAATTATATTTAAAAAATGTATTCAAAATATTTGAAGTTTGAATTATAATATTTGTAATTAATATTAGAATAACTAAAATTTATAATAATTTTATTTTTCTAACTTAACTAACAAAATTTTCATATTTATCTTTTTTTTTTTTTTTTGGAATTTTTTTTCCAAAGAGCAATAGCAATGGATACCGAACTACAAGCGACATACAGATGAGATGAGATGAGATGAGATGATAGGTTTGTTACAGCCCACACGATGGAGAGTGGACAAAGGTTTAAGGGGAAGAGGGCCCACCAGATGAACGGTCCAAGCGGTGGAGTCAGTATCAGCAATCATGCTCAGGCTCACCACCGTGTCCATCCCACGTGCCAAGCTTTCCCCCACCCACCCCGATGGGCTTCTTTCCTTGTACGTATGGGCCGACATCCCCTAGGCCTACCATAAAGCAATAATTAATCAACAAATATCGAAATCATATTTGTATATTTCATAATATTATAATCATATTTAAAATATTTTATATCTTAATAATTATATTATATAAATTTTAAAAATTTATATATTTTCATTAT
>JBBYHK010000020.1:3229135-3274919 GCA_038382065.1 Adansonia grandidieri | reverse complement strand
ACTTTTCAAATGTATTAGAAAACTATTTGATCCAAAACTCAATTTACCCACATATCAAGCATCGAAATAGTTTAATTTGTTTGTTGAATTTAACTTGTGGGGGTGTTTCTATTGTAGTTTAACTTATCCCTTTGCTGTACACTCATAACTGGTTTTACCAATTTCATTAATTTTTCTTTTTCTCTCATTCTAATCCGACTGCAGATGATACCTTCACCATGTAAGAACTTCCCAGGCATATACATGAAGTTGACAAAAAGGATATAAATAATTAAAGAAATTGATGGATGGCAGACATTGGAAAAACACATTATTTTCTTGTTTTGATAAATTGGTTGAAAACCGCATTATTGGTGGAGCATAACTATATAGAAAATTAATACTAGTAGCTAAGCTTTTAGTTTTTTTGGCTGCTCAAGGATTGCATGAGCGGGTTAAATTCGCAATCAACATAAAGACAAAGGTTAAAATCGTGTTTGAATTGAACTCTTTAGCGTAGCCCTTAATCGCACACCAGTGACCGACAAGACATTATAGTCGATGATTTGACAGTATGATAGTTGTGAATATAATTATGAAAATATAATAAACATAAAATATTTAACACATAATATGTTATAAATATGTTTTAAAATTTTTTTATTATAAATTATTAATATATTAAAATTTATATAAATAAAAAATATATTAAATATGGTTATAATAAAATAAAATATATAAATATAAATAAATATATAAATTTAATTTTTTTATTTTTCTCTCTCTTTGTCAACTCAACTTTTTACCCTCACCAAGGTCTAATTTTCCTTGTCCTCTTCAAATATGAATAAACCCTTCTTTTATTTTATTTGCTGTAAATTTATATATCAATTATGCTATATGATATAGTTTATTAAAATATATGGTTATTTATATTTATTTTTGAGAAATTTTAAAATTATACGTTAATTTATTAATGAGGTGTACGGTTTATTAATTGTTTATTAATTTATATTTTATTAATAGTGCATCAAGTACAAATTTTTTTTAAATAAAAGAAGTCATAATTTGAAAATAAAAAAAAATTACGAGTGCTAGGGTGCGAATTTTACATACATTAAATACTAGCTTTTAAGTGCAACTGCATAAACCGAATCAAACCTAAATTCAACTAATTTTTTTCATTTTATCATTTAAAAACCTTTTTTATTGTACTTAAAGCATAAGAGAACAATCTTACGCATCAAATAACAATCAACGAAAATCCTCGATTCGATGTTCCCTCGTTGCATTTTTTTTTTTTTTTTTACATGTGCTTGAATCAATTGGCTTTCTCAAATAACGAATTTCAATTATATAATATAATTTTTTCAATGATTTTATTTTGAAAAAAAAAATGTGCTTACATTTTTAGTGCTTAAATTTCAAAAAATTTGTGCTTGAACTTGAAGTCAATGGGATTTTTTGTTGTTGTTGTGTGATGGAAATTAGATCTCACAAGAGTTTGAGAAAATGCAAGTAATTGAATCGTAGACATTCGTTTGGATGCTTGAATTGTCCTAAACTTGGGGCATATTTATTTATGAAATTACAAAAAAAATATAGATGAAAGACATTTTCAAGTCTTTTCTTGATCAAGCAAAGGAGGCGTTACCATCCATTTGTCCATTGTTTAAGATTTTCATTTTTCCACAGGTGTGGACTTGGGCTTCAAATATTACAGCTTGGCCCACCCCGTAATCATTATCTCAATAAGTCAATTTTGGGGTAATTTAAATAAGAGCGATAATGATTTGATTCGGATTAATTTATATATTTTTTTTTTAAAAATAAATATAAATCAAATTAAATAGTATTTATAATTAATTGACTCAAATTGAATTCAATCATTAAGGGTTAGTTCTATTTATTGGTTTTTTAATTTTTTTTTAAAAAAATTTATAATACTTTTAGTGTATTTTAATTAATTTAGTAATGAAATATTTATTTTATATTATAAAAATAATAATAAAATTTGGTTCTATTCAAATTATTATTTTTTAACTTATAAATAAAAAATAAACTAAATCGAATATATTTAATTATTACCCGAACTAAAATTGAACCAAATTCAATAAATACCGAAACAAGCATTACAATTCAAATTGATTTTTTGTTCAACCCTAATTTACATATTATCATGATATGTGAATTTATTTTAATTTTATATTAGATTTATTCAGTTTTATATTGATTCATTTGTTTTTTTGCCAACATTTGCTCGGTTTAAGTTAGTGATTTTTTTTAATATGAATATAATATTTAATTATAAATATTTTTATAATTATATTTAATATTTTATTTTTCGAAGAAAATTCTCAATTAAAAATATTCTCTGATTCAAAAAATAAAATATAAAATACCAAATAATTGGGCAATGGTTAATGTATAATCCACTGGTTTACTTAGTGAACCTTAATTAACATTTAATTTCAAGTATTAAAATATATAATTTGTCTAAAAAAACATTTGGACCATGAATGTGCATTAGGCACGGCTAATCTGTAGTCAAATGACACGTGATCAACATTTTAATTTCACTTAAATTAATGAAAGCGAATTAGTCAAAGTAATGGCTGTTAGCTACCACTGCATACTTTCACTGCCCAGCAGCCAACTTGAAAGCTACAGTTTTAAAGGGGAGATTCTTCTATACTTTCATTTCTTTGTACCTTTTACAAATGTTAGGCAGTCCCTTCAACACAGCCCGATTTAATTTAATTCGGATCAAAGTTAAATATTATTTTTTATTTGAATTGATTTTAATATTTTTAATTTAAATTTAATTATATAAAATATTAATATTAATATAAAAATAAATTAATATTTTAATATAAATTCGGATCAAGCTTAAATTTTAAATTTTTTTTGGGTTACATCTCAAGCCGGTTCATAAGTGTATCTACATTTATCATATTAGAAAATAGAGATATCTATAAATTTATCTGTCCAAGTTTGATCTAAATTGATTTGAATTATTAAAAATTTATCTCAAATTCAATTTAATTCGAGTTAAATTTATCAAATTAAATAAATATCAGGATGCATGAATCTCAATAGAATTAACATTTCAATTTCCATGACCCATCCACCAAAGATTGGGGATTGTACACAATTTTGTCACTCTACTTTGGGTTAATATTGAATTTTTTTAATGGTACTTTAATTTACATTAAAATTTTCTGCCATTTGTATTTACTGCTTTTTGGATAAAATAACGACTCGATAGAATATTACCATAAATAATAGGATTTTTGAAACTTTCGATTTAGTTTAAATAGTTTGTCCGACCCTAAATTTGAATTTATACAAGATTAGGATTTGATTTTTGGCATTTATAATTTTTTTTCAATAAAAAAAAATAAAAAGGTTGTTGATAATATCTTTGAATAAAATTTTGTGAAATAGTAATATATTAACTAAAAAATGTAATAGTGCACATGTTGTACACGTTATGGTCATGTTTATATTCTATAATCTTATTGTAAAAAGTACCAAACAAACGTGAGAGCTCACATCATTATATCGTTGCTGATATTAATTAGTTAAACGTAGAATTGAGATAATTGAGGAATAAATAATGGGAAGTCTATAATCTATATATAAATTCATTGTATTCAACAATATCTAGAAAGTATATAAAATAATACCATAGGCTACACTAAAGGTTTTTAAAATTTTTATGAATGTTGGCACGTTGCATTGATAAATATATAATAATAATAATAATAATAATAATAATTTTTAAAATTAATATAGTTCAAAATTAATAAAAAAAAGATTCAGATACTAAAATTTGAAATCTCAATCAATTTATTAAATATTACGTTTAAAATGTAACTATTGAATTCATGAATGATATACATTGATTATGCAAAGAGGTGTATTAGATGTTTTTTATTTTATTTTTTCATAAAAGGAAAGGCTTTTTCAATTTCAAATTAAGAATGAACTATTTTTTTAGGTACATATTTTTTAAAACATTATTTACCTTATATAAAGTTTATGAAAATTTTAAGTTTCATAAATAAAATTAAAATATTACTTTATGTTTCGTTATTTATTATATTATTTTTTTAATTTTTAAATATATTTTAGGGATACGTGAAAATTTTTGAATTTTGGTGATTGAATTTAAAAATTCCATTGATATGTATTAAATAATTGAATTTGTTTTTATGCATTACCGTGAAAGTTTTTAATTTTACAAACAAAATTAAAAAAATATTACAAACCTCAAAATTTTAATTAGTTTTTATTATTTTATTATTTTTTGCAAAATTTAAAATTTAAATCTAAGTTCGAATTTGACCGAACCCTGTTTGACGACCAAAATTACTCTGCCAAAAATAATAAAATAATAAATTAATATTTTAATTAATATTTATATATTTTTATAATTAAATTAAATAAAAAATAATAATCTAAACCAATCTAAATTAAAAAATAAAAATCAAATTGCACAAACTACTAACCCACTTCCAAGCTCAAACTTTCTTAGTCGCGGGTTCCCATGGCCGTAGGCCCATGGCAAGAGTAGGGAGGATTCGTTTATTTCTTGGTTGATGTCATGCATAGAAATTAGTACATTAGTAGATTTCTACGTTATTGAAAAGGGCCTAAAGTAGGAAGCTCAAGTATTAAGATATATTTTATATATAGGCCCATTAACTAGGCTCAAATTTCAAAGTGTTGGCCCATTCTTAGATTATAGAAAAATAATTTCAAAGGCTCCTATGCCTGGACTCGAACATATTTTTTTAAATTTGAATCGATTTAAATTATTATTTAATAATAAAAATATATAAATATTAATAAATAATAAATTTTTAAATATTTTATTATTTTATAAATAATAATTTAAGTTTTTAAATTATTCTAGACTCACCTAAATTTTAGCTTTGATAAAAAAGATAAAAAAATAAAAATCGCAGCCTGCTCCATAAATATTTTTATTACAAATGCTGTAAAAATATTATTTAAGGTTATTATATATAATAATACTTTGCATATATTGAAAATGATAAATAAACTAATCAATTATTGTATTTACTATAATATTGTTACTAAAATAATATATTAATTTACTTTAAAAATATATTAAAGACACTTGTTAGTAAAAGCTAAATATAAATAAATAAATAAATTGTGGAAAATGATGTGTAGAAATAAAACCCTTTTGGAGAATGTCATAAAGCCAATGAAACATCAAAAGGAAAATGAAACAAAAGCACATGTTTTAAAAATTGCATCGAAAGCAAAATGGCAATTGTGGGGAAAAAAAAAATGATTGAGACAATACACGCAATGGAGAAAATAAAATGCCCCCTAAATTTAGTGGATTTTATAATATTTGATATAATTATATGAATATGATATTTATAAAATAAAAAATACGATATAAATATATTTTCAAAATCTATTTCATACGAATTATAAACGTATCAGAATTAATATAAATATAAAAAATTTTAGACATAATTATAATACGATAAAACATATAAATATAATATAAATACATAAATTATCAGATCTATTTAAGGGTTTAATTAATTGTATAAAGATTGCTTTAATACCCTGTTGCTATAGTGTTTATGGAAATTGATTACACATATTTTTTAATAATTAAAGTATTTATTTGAGTTCGAAAGATTTAATTTATTAAATTTTAAATAATTTTTTTAATTCAAATAGAGTAAGACTATTTTGAATTATTGATCAATAATTATTTTTTAAAAATTAAAAATAAAAATAATATTTTAGTAAATATAATTAATAATAAAATAAAATTTTAAACTAATTCATATTTCAACTCAAACCTAAATAAAACAAAATTAAAATTTCCGAACCGCTCCGATGTCATCCGACCCTTGAAACCGTTATATAACAGTCTAGTCTCGTCTCGTCACCGACTTGTTCAAACGCAGAAGCCAATTTCCACCGGCAAAACCCAACGGTATCCTACTTCCTTATGCTCTTTTGCCCCTATATATATATATATATAGATACAAATATAAATATAGATATAGATATAGATATAGATTCATTCCAGTTGAAGTTCATTCATACCCTAAACCAACAACGAAAGAAAAGTAATCTCCAAAATCTTTTTTTTTTTTTTTTTTAAATCTCGCATGCAAAAGCGGCTTGATCGAGAATCTTGAAAAATTGAATTTCTTCTTTCTTTTATTTAATTTTTTTTAGAACTTCGGTTGCTTTTGATTTGGCGGTCAATCCATGGACGTTCGAGTGAAGCAAGAGATTATGGAAACGTTGCGCGCGGAAAGGCGGCGACTAAACGGTGTTGTACGGGAACAACTTGCCTCGGTCATCGAGCTCAGCAGCAGTAGCAGCGACTCGGACTCGAGCGATGACTCAGACGATCCGGACGAGAACAATAATGCAGTCAGCGTCGTAGCAGCAGGGGAAGGACCTGAAGGTCGGGCTTCGAAGAAGAGGAAGGTGAATGACGTTGATTTTGTGCTACCGATGGGGTTTTTGTCTCCTCTACCACCGGATGATCCGGCTCCTTTTCCGTTGGACTCTGATATGGCGATTGCGGAGGTTCCCGTGATGCTGGAACACCCGGAACAGGCGGCAAATAGGAGTTTGAGTTCGAGCGTGCTTTGCAAGCAGTTTTGGAAGGCTGGAGATTATGATGGAGCTCCATCTACTGATTGGGATTTATCTTCAGGTATTATTAATTTATAATATCATATTTGAAGTAATTTATTTCTATATTCTGTTTATTTGTTTTTCTCTAGATCTGTTTTCATGTCTGCAACCTGTCTCCCTTGGAATTGAGTACTGAACGCCAATGTTAATCTGGTGTCAAAATTGGAAGCCAGTGAAACGAAAATCTTTTCAAATTTTTTATCTTTTTGTGTGTGTGTGTATATGTATTATGTTATTGTATATTTTTATTGCCATTGGAAAATGGAGAATTTGTGAGTTTTAAGCAATTTTTTAGTCAGTGAGGTCTCTGCATCTGTAATTTGGCATAGCTTGATGAAATTTGCTTCGCCTCTATACCTGGCACTTTTTTTTCCCTTTTTTTTTTAGCTCCATTCTTTGTTATTTATTGGAAATTTAATCATGAGGACCCTGCGTTATTAGTTGTTTGAGCTTTGTTTTTCCTTATTTACTGATTTTTTAGTGATGCTTCTGCCCTATATTTCCTTTGACGTGTAGGTGGCATGGATCATGTAAGGGTTCATCCAAAATTTCTACATTCCAATGCAACAAGTCATAAATGGGCTTTCGGAGGTGAGTTGTACACACACACACACACACATATATATATATATATGCTATGCAATTCAGCTATTCCGGCTAGATGACAAGAGCCTTTTTCTCTTGTTAAAGTGTTCTTATTCTTTTGGGTATGTTTATTAATTTTACTTCTGCAGCTTTTGCGGAACTTCTGGACAACTCTTTGGATGAGGTACCTGATGCCACTATTGTTTTCAATTATGTAATAGTTGCTTTTCTTTTTCAAATTTTTATCTTTGTTTTCTGATTCCAGGTCTGCAATGGTGCTACATATGTTAATGTAGACATGCTTGAAAGTAAGAAGGATGGGAACAGAATGTTGCTAATTGAAGGTACTCTGTTTCATATATGTATTTTTTGTTTGTTATGGTTCTGGCTACTGAAAATAGTTCTTTTTGTAAAACTAGTTTCTTCACCCTTTTTAATGATGTTTTAGGCGCAATGAGTACTAAATATTTCTATGGTCTTCAAGGAATTAAGATGTTCATTTTTGTTGATAACATGATAAGTTTCAGTAGTTCATTCATGTCATTGCAGATAATGGTGGTGGGATGGATCCTGCTAAAATCCGTCAGTGCATGTCTCTTGGATATTCTGCAAAAAGCAAAGTAGCGAACACCATTGGACAATGTATTTAGTAATTTATACCTTTTGGAATAAATATACTTCATAGTTGCTATTTCTCTTCCACATGGAGTATTTTATACTGATATTCCTTTTCTACAGATGGTAATGGATTCAAGACTAGTACCATGAGGCTTGGGGCAGATGTTATTGTCTTTTCCCGGTGTCGTGGAAAAGATGGAAAACAGTTAGTCTTTCATAGTTCTTTTTTTGGGCTAGAATAATCATTGTTAATGCACATATTCAATTGTTTATGATGGCGTCCTGCATTGTGGAAGTACATGTTTATTTTTATTGGATTGTTTGGTAAAAAAAGTTGTTTTCTGCAGTCTACAAGTTAAGTAAATGTGTAATTTGTTTGCTTGAGAATGTTGTATGTTAGGCCTAACTAGGTGATTACGCTTTTGGTTCATATTGCTAGTGATTAATGTTCTAAACTGCTCAAGATAGACAGACTTGTCTTGGGTGGGAGAGTAGAAAAATGCCTGTGAAGCTGATGGCAAACCTTGTGAACAATTGTTTTCTTCGAGGTTGAAGCAGTGGATTGAGTGCTTTTATATTGAGTAAATAGGCATTATTCTGTGGATATTTTTGACCTATCAGAACTACCTTTTCTTGTTTTTGTTTGTGTCACTGCAAATGGTAATCAAATTCCCTGGTTTGTTTTTAGCCCCACACAGAGCATTGGACTGCTGTCCTACACTTTTTTGACAAGCACAGGAAAGGAAGACATTGTGGTACCTATGGTAATGTCAACTAGAACTTAGTATTGTCTGTGGATGAATATAATTGTAGTCAACATCATTCTATTCATAATGGGGTCTAAAGGTTAGATAATCTGTGCTTAAGCCAAGTATTTGCTGTTCATTTCCTTAATGTAATTTGTGCTTGGAATCATCATTTACTGATAGAAAGAGAAAAAGAGAACTGAGGGATCTAGTTTGGTGTCATATTTTTTTGTTTTGTTTTGTTACTTAAATAGTTAGTAAGCTGCCACAGAAACTATGCTCAGGGTGTGCCCTTTAATCATTATGTGAATTGAAACGAACAGCTAGATTATGAATGGCAACAACGAGAATGGAGCAAGATCATACGATCTACTGTCAGTGATTGGGATAGGAATTTGGAAACTATAGTACAATGGTCTCCATTTTCCAGTGAAGCAGACCTCCATCGTCAGGTAATTCAGATTCTAATATCCCTTTTCTCGGTTAAAAATCTGTTCCAATGAGCAAAAAGAAAAGAGCACAATTTGATTTTAGTAGAATGATGATTGTTGAATAGGTCTTTGGAAAAGTAGTTTTCTCGGATTCTGACCAATCTATTTTGGTTTGCACTGTTATCAACAAATTCCCCTAGTGTCATCATCTCTTTTTCCACTGGTTGCAAGTTGTCGGTTTGGTCTGTTAAGCTGGAATCTTCATTAGGCTTTGGGCTGTTATGTTGTTTGATTGTGGTGAAAAGTTTCCTTTTCCTGCTTGTAGTTCAACCTGATGAAAGACCATGGTACACGGATTATTATATATAATCTCTGGGAAGATGATCAAGGGCTATCGGAACTTGATTTTCACGGCGATCCACACGTATGTCTCAGATGTCCCGGATTTTTTGTACTATTTAAAATTTTAAATGTGAACAGAATATAATGTATACATGATGTTCAAATTTTTTGGTGCATTATTGTTGGCAGGATATCCAACTCAGAGGTGTTAACCGTGATGAGAAGAATATACAGATGGCAAAAGAGTTTCCCAACTCTAGACACTTTCTGACATATAGACATTCATTGAGGGTAATTATCATTATTTTACAGTTTTTTATGGAAGAAAATATGATTTTTACCCCTGATAATGTCTGTCTGTGTTTTATGGTGCCTTAGCTGCGAGTTAGATAATTGTGCAGCTGTATCCATTTTTTTTTTTTTAACTTTTTACCATCATGAATGAAAAGGCCAATGTACATTATTATGTTGAAATCTAAAGTGAACAAGAGGAAGGAGAAACTGAAGGATAATAGAGCGATGATGACAGAACTACTCAACTTGAACAGAGTGGGGGGTAAATTCCGCAAGGATTATCGGTTCACTTGGATCAGAAGTTTAGGACTTGTTTTGTTTTGGAAAATTGTTTTCATTTTCCATGATCATTTTTACTCTGGATATGATCTGTCAAATAATGTGAATGACTAAATTTGGAAGCCCTTGTTTTTTAGCTTTTTAGGAAACTTGAACAATTTCAAATAGTTGGGGAGTTTTCTAGAAAATTGGACAACATGGGTTTCAAAGCTTAGTGATTTA
Organism: Adansonia grandidieri; assembly: GCA_038382065.1. NCBI lineage: Eukaryota > Viridiplantae > Streptophyta > Magnoliopsida > Malvales > Malvaceae > Adansonia > Adansonia grandidieri. The sequence goes on along the minus strand of JBBYHK010000020.1, from coordinate 3,264,709 downwards.
CTTTATTATATATGGAGTAAAATGGAGATGGAAATGGAAAAGATTTCCCAAAGCATGGTGGAAGATTTCTAAAAATTTGGATGCCTTGCTTATTACATGATTTAATCCTTGGCCTGCAGTAGCACATATTTATTTTGCATTTTTGATTTGATTTTCAGTTTATTTTCTGTGTTCTCTTTGCAGAGTTATGCAGCAATACTTTATTTGAGACTTCCTCCTAACTTCAGAATCATTTTGCGTGGGAAAGATGTTGAACACCACAACATAGTTAATGATATGATGCTTACTGAGATGATAACTTATCGACCAAATCCCAGTGCTGAGGGGGCCCCTAAGGATTTGAATGTAATAAGTACTAAAATGTATTATTTTTCTGTTCTATTTACTGCACTCTATGCTTGTTTGACACTGGTTTCTTTCATTTTTTGTCATCAGCTGGCTGCTTTGGTAACCATTGGTTTTGTGAAAGATGCCAAACATCACATTGACGTCCAGGGTTTCAATGTTTATCACAAAAACCGCCTCATTAAGGTTTGCTTTATATTTGCTTTGAACACAATGTGTCACAAAGATTGCATGTACATGTTCACTTTTCAGATTGTGCATTTCTAATTCTCAAAAAGTTTCTTTATTGCATTTTTCATTGTTTGGGTCCTCCATCCCTGGTTAAGATGTTTGGCTTGATTTTGTGGAAAAGAAATAGAATAACAAACTTATTGCTCTTTTCTGGCAGCTTAATTTATGATGTATTATTCCTCTCTGCATATGTTGGAATGATTATGCGTTGCTAGGATATTCTCATTGCTTCTTGAGCGAGTTGACTAGTTGTTTATTATACAGCCAGTGGCATATTTTTTGCTTTCAGTTGATTGAAACTTAAAGTTATTTCTTCTTTGGAGGTTACATTTCTTTCCTTAATTGACTTATTTGTTGATACGGTCTGACGCTTGTTAATTTTGCTTGGAGAAGCAGTACTTATTGCCCAACTTTTGTTCTGCATGAAATGTTAGTTCTTCTGGTTATAGTATGTTGTCGGATGCTTTTTGTGATTCGTTTCACCTGCATTTTTAAATAGTGCATCGGTTAAAGCATCTTTTGCAGTTTGCCTAAAATAATTTTCCTTAAGTAAATTTTCCTTTTACGATGTTCTCGCCTTATGCCTTCTTTAATCCATTTCTCCAGCCTTTTTGGAGGGTTTGGAATGCTGCTGGGAGTGATGGGCGTGGAGTTATAGGTATTGTTTCTGCATTGGGGAATACTAGTTAGTTGACTGGTTTATGTTCTAATTCGCTTCATTCTTGTGACAGGTGTTTTGGAGGCTAATTTTGTTGAGCCAGCTCATGATAAGCAGGGTTTTGAGCGCACAACAGTTCTTGCCAGACTTGAAGCACGACTAGTACAAATGCAAAAGGCTTACTGGTTTGTTGTTCCATTCTAGTTATACCATTAGTGACAATGTTACATTTGCCTTTAACTGCTGCTTCTGGATCCCAGGAATTGTTTCCTTTATTAACTTATATTTAATGAAGTTTGACTGCTTCATTTTAGGTCCACCAATTGTCATAGAATTGGCTATGCTCCACGGCGTAATAAGAAAAATATAGATCAGTCTTTATCCGGAGGTATGCCACCTGGTCTCTTCTATTTGCTCTTTCTTTTCATTTAAAAATTTGCGTTTTTGTCAGCAGTGAACTGTAATCCAATCCCTGATCAATATCGCATTCTTTTTGATCCTTTAGATATTTCTCCTGATCATGATCCACAAAATTCTGCTAGATTGAATCAGAGTACTTCTAGCAACAAGCGACTCTCTTCAGACTCAGACAAGTTGTATTCACCCTCATATTCGAAAAGAAGAGGAAAAGAATGTCCGGTATTTCCTGAAACAGTGGATGGTGGATATGGGAATGCACGTGCATTTGGCAAGGGTGATTATGGGGAAAAGGCACTGATAGATAACAGTAGAAAGGACCTCACAAAATCTAGGAAAAGATTAAGCCCATCTGGACCATCTTTCTCTTCTGCAGACAATGTCAGTTATGATGTTTGCGAGGTCTTGCCTGAGAGACAAGCTAATGGGAGTGGTCAAAAGATTGTTACACGATCAAAGTCAAAGGTTATTTTTATGCTTCGCTTATCTTTACTTCAAGGTTTTGTTTTGCAGCATTACTTAATTAAACGATGTGATGAATCTGATCTTCCCATTTGCATTTTATTTTTCACCTCATTGCTTAAACAGCGTGGTCTCAATGATGATGAGCCTTTGCTTCCAGAGACCAATCTACATATACTGGAGCAGTTGAAACAGGAGAATTGTGAATTAAAGAAAAGGTCTTTTTTAAAACTATATCCGTAGGCTTTGTGGGTTATTCCATGACCGGACTTTAGTCTAAAAGATCTTATTCTTTTTGTAGATTAGAGATATACGAGGGAGAGCGTCAAAGTGAATTGCTCAATGATTTGCAGAAGGAAAGAAACCGGTGCAAATCACTCGAAATTGAGGTATAATCCCTTCTCTAACTGGCCTAAGGAAATGCAAGGAATAATAGGAATATAAATAACAATACTTTAGTTTGTGGTGTGTTTCATAGTTCGCTTGTATAAGTGTTCTATTGTTATCTTGACGTCAGTGCCTCCCTGGTTGCTACTGATGAAACACTTATTTTTAGTGGGATGGTATGCTTATTTCAATTTATTTCTTCGGTGTCATATTATTAGCTGACAGCGGCACAGACAAAAATTGAGCAACTGAACGTTGAACAAGAAAGTCTGATTAACATATTCTCGGAGGAGAGGGATCGAAGAGACAATGAGGAAGAAAACTTGAGAAAGAAGCTAAAGGTTATATTCTTTCCACCCTCTTTCTGTTTGTTTTTGCAGTTGTTGCATGTATTTAATCATTCGATGACTTTTCTCTTTCTAGAATTTACCTTAAAACTTCTAAGTTCCAACATCTTGCATTTATCGTTACATTTTTCGATTTTTTTTTGGCTATGGCACAACTCTTTGATATTTTAGAAATTGTTGGCACTGTAGGACGCATCTAATACCATTCAAGAGTTGCTTGACAAAATTAAGTTGCTGGAGAAGATGAAAGCTTCTAACGTCAAGCGTGAACGTTGAAGACAGCCCTTGGAGCGTTAATTTTTGATGGCGGCCGCACTTTCCCTTTCCCTTAATTTTTTTTTGACGTACTTTCCCATTTCCTTTTGGCTAACAAGCAATCAGAAATGACTCATTCCGGTGTTCAGAATTCGGGATCAACGGCAATTCTTTTTTTGACATTGGCTTAGGGACACAGCTCGATATTCTCACTTCACTGACATTTGAGTATAATTTAGATCTTTTCCCATGCTTTGGTTAATGCTGGTTATTTTTCTGTCATCTTGATAGGGTAGTTGACGTCTATTTTACCCTAATTTAACAGTGAATGCTGAATATAAATATGTGTACAATACGTGTATATTTAAAATTTTTGAAGTTTACATATATATATATATATATATTAAAAATTATATTTTAAATTCATATCTGAATTTGTCTTAAATATGAATATATTACAGTTATAAATGTTATATAATGGTATTTTAGAAGAATAAAAAATTTGAGTAACATTAATTGTGATAAGTGGGTAATGTATGTGAACATGGAAAATTTGAGGGGATGAACAAATCGTTTCTAATTTTAATTGGTGTCCTTGGATAAGAATTGTAGAAATTGTAAATGTTTGGCCTCATTTCGGGTTTTATCCCGAATTTTTATGAATACAGATTTTAAAAAAAGTGTTCAGAGACACTGGAGCAGAAACTGCCCACTCGTCGCGAGCGGAGCTCCTTGTCGCTACCGCTTCTGCTGCTGCTAGGATTCGGCCTTTGGCCAAGTGTCATTTATGCTACAAAATAGACTTTCCCTTTGGCTTTCCATCTCCATTGGATCTGGATGTTTTGACCAGTGTGTCATATGTCTGGTGTACAGGCAGGCAGGCAGGCAGGCAAACACCTCCTGCCTTCCAAAACATAACATTTATAGGCAATTGAGGATGATCCCTGTAATCTCAAAAAGACAAAAATAGTGGAATTGCAATTTACAAAATGGGGTTAAGATTATAAATCAAATAAAATAAAATTTATTAATAAATTATAATTTGAATGACTTAGCATAAATTCAATAAATTACCTTCCAGGCTCAACCTTCAGAGCGGGACCGCCCTTATCAGTAAAATCATATTTAATATACAACATTCATTAAATAGTCAAAGTGTCAATGAATCTCCTAATCGTAATAAAATGGATCCTCTCCTTAAAAACGCTTTAAATAAAAACTTTCAAAGTTTGGGCGCACGTGATTTTGTCTACTGAGCCCACCCGCCCTCGTTTCGCCAGCTGGATTCAAATTATCTCATCAGTCGGTATCTATTATTTAAAATAATATTAAAAAAATTTTATATTAAATTTAAATAAAAATATTTTTATATAAATAATTATTTTATTTTATTTTATTTGAATTATCAAATTTAATATAAATTAGATGAATTACTTTATCCATTAACAAATTTATTTTTTTAAATTATTTTTATCTAATTTTAAATATTATAATTATATTTAAAATATTATGTATTAATTTAAATATATTAAAAATTTATATTATATAAATATTAATATATTTAAATCATATAAAATTTATATAATTTAATAATTATAGTTTAACGTATAAGTATGTCATCTATAAAATTATAAGTGTAAACTTGTCTAATCAATCTTTTGGTCCTTTTTATTATTATTATTATTTTTTAAAACAGGCCACGTGCACTTCTAACCATGGTTAAGCCACAGCTCCTTTTAGCCTTAAGCTTTGTTTTCCATTCTTTTGTCAATCTCAGCAGCCCAAAACGCACGCGTTTCAGTGTTGATCATAACACTGCGATCGGTCCTATCCAATATCTCCAAGGTAATGAATGAAGCTCTCTTTTTGTTTCTTTCTTTCTTTGATTGACAAAATGTTAACAAAATAAAAAAAAATAGATTTTAATTCAATAAACGCGATGGAATTTTTTGGGATTTTACTGTTTCGTTATATTCTGTCACTCTTTCGCAATCTTATTCTGCAACTTTTGTCTCTTCACAGTTCAAATGTATTTGTTAAAAATGGAAATAAAATCAATTATAATAATAATAATAATAATAATAATAATTATATTATTATTATTCATGCAATGCTCTGCTCTTTCACCTCTGCATCGCTGTGGCATTGATTGTGTAGTGTACTGTAGTACTCTCTGCTTTTTATACTGATCTGTAAATTCCACTACCCTTTTTTCTTTTTTTCTTTTTTTTCACTTGGAATCCATTTTCAAAGCCTTATTTTCCTTTTCTTTTTGGGGTTTGCCAGCAATTCATTGCTTTCTCTCAAGAACTGTCACTTCTAGCAGGAAAGCAAGTAACCTTAGAAACCACCAAAAAAAAAAGGCATTTGAAATGAAAAGGGATTATGAAATCTCATTGTTTAGAGAGAGAGGTCTGGTACGAATTGCCGTCGTTTCTAGTTGCTAGCTCGTGATTTTTTATTTTTTTTGGTTCTAGTCAAATCTGAACTGCTTACTTCTGATCTGACAGTTGTTTTCTTCGATCGTCCTTTCCGTTTTTCATTTTGATTTTGATGGATGTGATGTTCTTATATATTACATACATATATATATATATGTATATAAATTTTCAACGTTGTTTTTGATGCAGATTTCGTGTATATGAAACACCCAACAAAAAAAAAAGAACCTCTTTGTTGCTGCATTTTTCTATAGCGTTTTGAGTTTTCCTTTCTACTGGCGGTTTGAACTCACCTGTTTCGAGTTCCCCCGAGTCTACTCTTGTTTGCTTTCACCGATGAATCGGCGATTTCTTTTGGCACTATCCTCTTTTTCCATCGCCATATTATTCGTCTTCCTCGTCGCGCTTTTTTCAGGTGCGTGATTAACATGCATTGATACTCTTTATTATTATTATTATTATTATTATTACTATTATAATTTCGATTTATTAGTTTAATATTTTTGTTTCCTTTATGAAAGTGGATGAGACCTCACTTCCATAAACATGGGGCGCTACTCCGTGCTTTCTTTTTCTTATTTCTTCCCCTTCCAAATTCCTTGTTTTGTTTGCCTCTTTCTTCATTATTATAGTAAAAAAGGGTCTTCTTTAACAATTCGCTCATTTTATTAGTCATCTTATATATATATTTTTTTTGGGGGGATTTTTTGTTGCAGGTCAGGGTAAAATCATCTGTGTTTCATTCGGGTTGAAACTGCTGAGGATCAAGCAAGGGAACACCGCACTTTTGACGCCCCATCACCGCAAACTTCTTAGTAGTAAGTGTAAAAAAAAAAAAAAAAAAAAAAAACCCCAGAATTGACGAACTTTTTTGTGAGTATTTGATATCGGATGCTTATATATTCACTTTTTTTTTTTTAAAAATTTTTTCATATATTTAGAGTATTTCATGCCTTATAGTATCTTAAGAAAATAAAGAATTCGGATAAGAAAGTTAGGATATGAAATCTTTCATTATGATTTCTGGGTATTTGTCGTTGCTTTTGAATGTGGGGGCTCCTGGGATGACTGGTTTTTGATGCCAAAATTGTGAATCAAATACCTAAAGTACGTTCCCATATTCAGAGGGCTGTGCATGTTTGTTGTAGCTCTTTCCTCTGTCCTTCTTTTGGTTATGGTTAAAGCTTATGGGCTGTCGTCGTCTTTGCCATTGACGATACTGTTACTGTTGATAGTATCATTAAAGCTTTTTTATGAACATCTGTAGCCTTCTTTGTAATCGAAAGCCTAAATGTTTTTAGCCCACCGTGATCGGTGCTGCACGGTGCCTAGTGCCTCAATTTAGCGCCATCTTTTTATGATAGCCCGTCATTTTCAATCACTTTAATTCAATATATTTGGAGGAAAAGTGCTTTTAGAGTTTTAACTCAAAGCTTTGTTTGAATTTTGATTACTAATAAAAAGAAAGATGGAAAGGTTTAAACTTTACAGCAATTTGCATTGTTCCCCTTTTACCAACCTTTTGGGTTAAAATTTCTGTATCTTTTTCCCCATAATTCCTTTGAATTAACCCCCTAAAAAGTATTTTTTGTCTGTAGATATTTCATCTTATTGGTTGGATTGGTGGGTATTTCACATTACAGTCTTTCTCTAGGTGTGTCGGATATGTGCAAGTGTGTCATGTTTTCTGTGTGTGTTTTTTCGTATTAATCTCGCATAAACATAAATACAATACAAGTCATTAAATGAGTCAAAATTTTAAACATGGAATACAATATTTGTATCCAAATTGTGGTTTAATCATGTTTAAACATGTCCTGTTTTCATATTGGATCCAGAATTAGCAAAGATTACCTTTCATTCTGTGGATTTTAATATAAAAGCCTTTTTTTTTTCTGTGGTTTCGTACCAGCAATGGAGGAACCTAACCGAATTTGGGGAGAGAAGTGTACCAAGGCTGATATTGTGATCAACCAGGGATCCACAGCCCCACTTCCAAGTGGCATACCAACCTACACTGTTGAGATTGTTAACATGGGTGTCACCGGCTGTGACATCTTTGATATTCACCTCCATTGTGGCTGGTTTAGCTCGGCTCGACTTGTAAACCCCAAAATATTCAAGCGTCTTCGCTACAACGACTGCCTTGTCAACGATGGCAAGCCCTTAATCAATGGTGCGACACTCTCATTTCAATATGCCAATACCTTCCTTTACCCCCTTTCAGTCGCCCGTGTGGTCTGTTAGTAACACGACAATAAAGACCTGGTGCCATGCTATAGCAACATTCAACAGTTAGCAGTGTCGATACTTAAAAGCAAGGGCAGCGGTGACCGCTTAGTCCGAAACACTTGATATCCTCATTACGAATTCTGCATTAGCTTTTATTTCATTGTGGGTTTAAGTCATTTTGGGTGTTTGATCGAGTAGAGGGTTTGATATATACTACTGTAAAGTGTTTTGCCTTGTGAATTTTGCTTGATTGCTTTGGGGATCGAGGAGGAAACTCATATGGTCGATCACTAAGCTGATTAGGTTTATTAGTCAGATGATGATCGACCATGAATTTTGATTGTGGCTTTTGTAAATAGGAATTTGGCTACCATATTTTGGGGCAATGTGCGAGAAATGAAACTGTGATTAGAGGTTGTTTCGTATCGAACTCTCTAATGTTTTGATCGTGACATTGTACTTCTTCAGACACTCCTTTGCTAATCATGTTTTGATTATGATTGATACATGAGAAAAGATGGTATATGCATATCTATACTACTTAAATTTGAATTTAAAAGTGAGTATCGTAATTAATCAAGTGGCTTCACTTTGATTAAGAAAAGTATATTAAAAATTAAAATAACTTTATAATAAAAAGTAAAATTAGAAGTAGTTGTAATCTAATAATTTTATAAAAAAAAATTGTTTTAAAAAATTATAATTTTTATCAAAAGATACTCACCTGTTTAAAATTGATTTATTATTATTTAATCTTTACATTATATACAGATATATGTATTTTAAAAATATTTGTATTTCATATCAATATAAACTCAACAAAAATTATTAAACATTCTAAAATCTTAAAACGTGAATAAAACGAATATTAAATATCTCGTGTTTAAATTCCATTACGGAGTTTGTTAAATATGACGTGTCCATCTATCAGTCTAACATTAGTATGGATCTAACGTAAATAAAAAATAAAGAACGGAAGTGTAGTGGGCCTGTGTCATTCCCGGGCTCTTTAAGTTGGGGTTGATTTGAAGGAAACTTGGAACTCTATTTAGATTATTGTCAAGAGTATTCTAATAATAGAATTGATTATACTCACTTTATATAAGTATTTAAAAAATAAATAATAAATAAATTTTTTTTATTAATTTAGATAATTTTTTGTAAAAATCATAAGTATTTTTAATACAATTAAGTAGTTTTTAAATTTTAAAAATTAAAAATATTACAATATCTTTAATATTATATTTATTTTTATTACTTTTAATTATATTTTGAGATATTTTGATAAAAAATAATTAAATTTACTAGTAATATTAAATTCAATCACTTTTTTTATTTTCGATAAAAATTAGTTCAAACAACTTGTGAACCCATTATATATTTTTAATTAATATTAAAAATTTTAATTCAAATATTTTATTTTAATCAAATAATAAATTTAATTAAATAAATTCAAATAATTTAATTTTTACTTCAAATTATATTTAAATTTTAAAATACATTTTAAAAGTAAGACTTGAGCAGCCATTTGACTGAACTTAGAACCTTGAATGTTTAGGGCCACCCAATCCTGTTTTAGGCACACATACCCTCAGCGCCATATACAAACCCACAAGTGGACAAGGTGATGGTGGGGTGTCTGGACGGTGGCTAATCTTTCTTAAAATTTTACCATTTCAGCATTTTCTTATCTTCTTCTTGAGACTAGCTAGAATAGAAGAAGATCACTGTGTAATAAACAAGCAAAAGGGAGAGACAAAGCCAGAAAGCAAAAATGGCGGCTTCAATCAGCGGAGTTGGGGTTGGGTTAGGCCTATCTTGTTCTTCTAACCTTTCTAAACCACTTTCTTCTTCACCATCCTCTAATTTCCGTGTCAAGATGACTGTCTCTATTGAAGATAAGAAGAAGAATTATACCCTTAAAAAATCTGAAGAAGCTTTCAATGCTGCCAAGGTAATTATCAAATTCTTCCCCCTTCTGCTCTTTTCGTCTTTATATCTGCTTCGAACTGCATAGTTCGAATCCTGCCAAGTTAAGCTATTTTTTTTTATATAAATTACTTTGAAATTTTGTTAAAATTCAAGTCATTTGATTGATTATTCGATTTGGGTTTGTTAGAAAAGGATGAAATGAATAGAAAATCAACTTTGAATTCATTATATTCTGTATAGGCTAATTGAATTTGGAAGAAGTTTAGTATGTTAGATTGCAGATTAATTACGTTCTAAGCTTGGACTCAGTTGGCCCTTATACTAATATATTTATAGCTTTGTATTATAATGGAAGGCTCTTAAGGAACTATCTTGCTTTTGACATTTTACTTCTATTTAGAATTAGGGATGGTTACTCAGTGCTTAACACTGAAATGGTATTATGGGAGCGTAGTAGAAATGTATGTCAAATGTGAGAAAGGCTTGAGATCATGTCAGGACAAGGATATAGTAGGTATAATCCGTAGTCCGTATACGAAGCTTGTGATGTTAAACCTTATCTAGTAGTTGTATATCTAATTGGAAAAATAAGATGTGAAGTGTATCATTGGTTTTAGTTTTGAAACTACTACTTACTGATTTGTACCTATGGAGGTACTTGTTAGTGTTCTGTCACTACCTTTCTTTTCCTCTTTCGTTTCTTATTTTGAGTTAATGCTTTGTTGAAGTATTTGTCATTGACTCCTTTAAGAACTGTTTTTTTGGCAGAATTTGATGCCAGGTGGTGTAAACTCTCCTGTCCGTGCCTTTAAATCTGTTGGTGGCCAACCAATTGTGATTGATTCTGTTAAGGGTTCTCACATGTGGGACATTGACGGTAATGAGTATATTGACTATGTTGGCTCATGGGGGCCAGCAATAATCGGTCATGCCGATGATGAGGTTACATCCTCTCTTCCTTTAGTCTAAATTTGCCTGTTAACATATTAATATCTTGTTTTCATTTTACTATTTTGATATGCCGAGCATCTTACATAGTTCCTTATTTCAATCTTGTTTATATTTTTCAATGATAAATGACATAAGTTCAATGTTCATGAATTTCTTCATGCTAATGTTGTTTGGCAATGTTTCTGATAGTTGAACCCTCACATTCATTTGTGATTTTGAATGTCATTTTGTTGTATGCAATACATATGCAACGATGCATCATCTTAACTAAGAGTTAATCGGTCAGTAATGGAGTGGAGAGGAATTAATAATTCTCCATGGATTTGCATATATCTGCAGGTGCTTGCAGCCCTCGCTGAAACAATGAAGAAAGGAACCAGCTTTGGTGCTCCTTGTCTTCTCGAGAATGTTTTGGCTGAGATGGTAATCTCAGCTGTTCCTAGCATTGAAATGGTTCGATTTGTAAACTCTGGTACAGAAGCATGCATGGGTGTGCTCCGCCTTGCCCGTGCGTTTACTGGCCGAGAGAAGATCATCAAATTTGAGGGTTGTTACCATGGCCATGCTGATCCATTTCTTGTCAAGGCAGGTAGTGGAGTTGCTACCCTAGGATTGCCTGACTCTCCTGGTGTTCCCAAAGCAGCGACTTACGAAACTCTAACTGCCCCTTACAACGACATATCAGCTGTGGAAAGTATCTTTAACAGTAACAAAGGAGAACTTGCAGCGATTATTCTTGAACCTGTTGTTGGGAACTCTGGCTTCATCCCGCCTAAACCTGACTTCCTTAAAGCCTTACGTCAACTAACCAAGGAAAATTGTGCTCTCCTTGTCTTTGATGAAGTGATGACTGGATTTCGCTTGGCTTATGGTGGGGCACAGGAGTATTTTGGCATAACTCCTGATTTAACAACCCTAGGGAAGATAATTGGTGGTGGTCTACCTGTTGGTGCATATGGAGGAAGGAAGGAGATTATGGAGATGGTGGCACCAGCAGGGCCAATGTACCAGGCCGGGACCTTGAGTGGGAACCCATTGGCAATGACCGCTGGGATACATACCCTTAAGCGGTTGAAGGAGCCAGGAACTTACGAATACTTAGATAAGATCACAGGAGAACTTGTTCAAGGCATTTTAGATGCTGGAAAGAAGACAGGACATGCAATTTGTGGAGGGTATATTAGTGGTATGTTTGGATTTTTCTTCACAGAAGGACCTGTTCACAACTTTGATGATGCAAAGAAGAGTGATACCGCAAAATTTGCCAGGTTTCACAGGGGAATGCTGGAGGAAGGTGTATACTTGGCTCCTTCACAATTTGAAGCCGGATTTACAAGCTTGTCACATTCTTCTGAAGACATTCAAAAGACAATTGCAGCAGCTGAGAGAGTTCTTAGCAAGATATAAGGTATCTTTAGCGGTATCTTTGATTACTTGTCTTTTGTGATCCTGTTCTTTTGTCCTGCCCTTTTCTTCTCCCTTCCATTTTGTACGGAATTAGTGGTTCTTTTGTTGTCAGTTTTTCTAGATCAAGATTTGCGGTCATTTCTTCCTACTCATAATCTGTATTTGTTACGTATAAACCTGTGTCTTGATAATGTATGAGATAATTAGCGGCTTTTAAAGCTTGTTTACTTAGTTTGAATCTTGCTTAGATGTTCTCATCAAATTACAATGCATGAATTGAAAAGTTAAAAGGGTTTCATCACCTGCATGAAAAGGCCGAACAGAAGCATTTCCTTATTAGTAACTGATAGCATTTATACGAAGGCATTTCTTCTTACAATTTGGTGTTACATCTTCGTCTTTACGTGGAGTAATCTATACAACTTTACAAATGATTCAAGCTAGCATTTGGAAACAACTGAAAAAGAGACTTTAAGGAACCATTGATAAGAACAATGCACATCATCATCATCATCATCATCATCATCACTCCACTACAAAATCGTACTCGTGGCCTTTGTGATGTAGACGTACGGGATACTCTGATGTTTATGTTCCAAAACATTGTTACCAGCATAAACAATTTTCCAACTCTACATGCTTGCCTTTATAAAATGGAACACGAGCATACAATCTTTCTTGGTGAATCATCAATCTTCTTTTCTGTTCAGATCATAAGTCGATAAGTCGATGTATGAAATTTTATGAAAGTGCAGATGGCTACCACTAAGATAAAGTTCTACTTAAACTACAAGAAAAGGTACACCATTATAATTGTAGTGTGTCGTTGACTCACATATTATGGACCTTAAAAGACAAAATGCAATCCCATGGCTAGTAGCTTCTTGAGTATGGTGGATCTTATCAGTGTGAAGAAATGTGCAAGATGCAAAAATGGCTAGGAGGATTTCTTTATAATGAATAAAGGAAAAGAAAATGATGGCCATGGCCTCTGATAGGTTCACCATAACTCGAGCGTATATTACTCGAATTCGGGTGTGAATGCTGAATATGAGTATGCATCCAATAGGGGTACGTTTAATTTTTTTTTTTTTTAAGATTTTCTATGTATTCAGAGAGTTCTTACAGGATCATATTCCTATACTCGTGTCTGAATATGTGTCAGATATAAGATACAGGTACTTCAAGAAAAATAAAGAGTTAGAACAAATATACTCGAGCAGCATGCTTGTCAATGATCAACAATGAAGTCTGAACAACAGTTCCCACTTCAGCGTTTTTCTCACAAAATGCACATACACAACAAAATCCTTATACAAATAGAAAGAATCCTCCACCTTAAAATTGGATTGCATGTCACATACATCAGAAGGACGATACAAATTATCTACCCAAACACTGGTTATCAATTATATGCACTTCGAAGTTTCGGCTTTCAGCTATCACTAGTTCACTACTAGTAAGTGGATATCCATATCAAAGAGCTGGACATCCTGATGTCCACTTTAGCGAGCAAGATAAATATAGACAATAAGAAAGAGATCTCGAGATAGGAAGAAAAGAGTTCTACATGAAGATGAATATAAACGTTACCTGCTTTAGTTTTTGCAAGAGATGGCTGTACTACAACATGCATTATGATAACTTCTCCACTTGCAACTTCACCAAATGGTACTTTACACTGACCAACAGTCTTGTTATTATCCAAAATTTTACCACAGCTTACCAGTTTGATTTCATTCACTGCCTTCGGAATAATTGTCTTACCTAAGGAAAGACCAAAAACAGCTTTTGAGAAAATTAAAACAAAAAGCTTGAAACTACTAGCCTTTATGCTTCCTTCTGGGTTTTAAGATAAAAAAATATATGAAGATTGTTCATAGATGTAGGCAGCAAGACAATGAAGCAAAAATTGATGCTTTCTTTGATGATATTTGAAGTAAAATCATAACATCAATGGAACATTTCAATAACAATCTAACAATTCACAACAACATGTATTTACGGTTTGTACAGCTAAATTTAGCCCTTCTCTTTATGTACATTCATAAGATCACATTGCAATTCTTATTAATCGTTTTCAAATCGAATACGAACCGATCGCATCAACAATGTAGGTACTATACTATAGAAAGATGATCTCCACTCTGCCTCAGGCCATCAAATGGCTATTTTATGAAGCTAAGGACACCATTTTGCAGCGAAAAAAATAAGAACCCAAGTTCCTAAAACTATCTACCATAAAAATCTGCTATTACCTTGTGCTATAAAATAACCCTTCTTATTGCATTCCATGACAAACCCCCTATTGCTTTCTTCTAAGTACCTGTGTCTAACATTAGTGTTTGATGCATATCCAGATATTGGTATGGAAATATGACCCTTCAAAGAATCTCCCAAAACATGAAAAACTTATAAAAAAATTGAATATACTCAGTTGAGCATATTCTCGTATCCGTAACTCACAATCAGATCCGAGTAACATATGCTTTCATCATTTAACTTCACAATAATTAGGTTCAAACTCCAAACTGGATAACTCAGCTATTACTATATATTATATACCAAAACATATCTTCCAAATTTAACAGAAATTCGCCAACAAAATGTAAATGTCAATTACTAAAGAAAACCCAACAGCAAGAACTTCGTAAGCAATTAGAAAAGAAATGAAACAAATAAAAAGACGAAACCTTTCGGCCAATCAGAGACAATTCTTAGCTTAAGCATATCAACCGTGGAAGTGGCTGAGTACCGAAAGGGCCCGATATCTGACCCGTCGTAAAGCCTGAACTTTATATCCACCAAATCCTCCTCCGGCATTTCCGCTCACTTCTCCTCCAACCACCCACCAACCACCTGCTTCAACGCTTTCAATTCTTTCTCAAATCGATTCAACACTGTCGAATTCGGCTCATCGAATCAAAACCCACCGCCTAAATCAAAACTAAAATGAAAATTCAACTAAAATTAAGTTTAAATACGGACCCAAAAACACAAAAACAGGATCAAAATCCAAACCTGGGTTTTGGTGCAGTAGTTAATTAATTCGAAGCTCTTTCTTCAAGTTTTCATTTTTTTTTTTTCTTATGGCTCTTTTCGCAAGATAGGTGTTGGGTGAACCGAAGAGAGATAGATCTTGCCATCTTCCCAAAGCCCCAACAGCTACACCGAAAACGAGGCCGTTTCGGTTGCGGTTTCCGTTGCGGTTTCCGTTGCGAAGGCGGTTAATAAAAAGGTCCTTGTCCTTAGTACGTCGTCGTTTAAGTCAAGTACTTCCCTTTCCCCCTAGCTTTCTGTTAGTCTTCGTTAGGCTCGCATGTTCGTCTCCATAATGAGCAAATATTTAACTGTAAATGAGGGCTACTTTTGTATTTTTATTTTTTTTGTATGCGAATTCAATCTGTTTGCAGTTTTCCATTTGGTAAAGTTCTGAAATCAAGGTTCTCTGCTTTTTTCCTTGACATTATCATCATGTCAACCATTCATTAACTACTTATGTGATTATAAGTCTTGTGTATTTCCTCCATATCTACTTATATGACTTTAGTTGAAGTAAACAATGTGTGCTTGTATATTCATCACAAGCCACCTTCCTCTTGTCGGTGATGAATTGGACTGCAAGACATATTTTTGACCCACAAAGATGCAAATCGTTTGGAGTTTGACACATGTTCAAAAAAAAAAAAAAAGGAAAAAAACGCTGTTTTTAGTGATTTTCTTTTATGACATACAACTTTTTCCGTAAGTTTATTTGTTATAACATTCAGTTCAATTGAATTATTTTGGTGTTTCTCATTATTGTTAATCGAATTAATTTCTATGCTTTGCTACTACTTGTATTGCTTTTATTAGGTTAAAATATTAGTTGTATTGCTTTCAACAGTCCCAAAGGTTAAAAGATTCATTAGGTTTCTGATGATGTTTCTTGTCAATTAGTTAATGATGAAATCAGACATTTATCCAATTAGAAGAAAGTGGTAAGTGGCTATGCTGAATCATAGAGCATCTTCCTTTTATGCAGGTTGGTGTCTTTAATGGTGATACTACCTTGAAGGGAAAGGCTGCTTGTGCGAAGTTTACTAGGATTAGTACCAATGGCACTGATAGCATTGTCTTATGTGAACCAATTACTGGCTGAACTCATCAAGTAAGACAATGAACAATTGAGTATCAACTAAGTTTTTTCAACTACATTAAGTGTTTCTGTTTCATCATATGGGTCCACAATTTCGTGTCCTGGAAGGGCTCTTACATTTGGGTTTCTGACAATTTAGAAATTGCTTGTATTTGTCAATGCTATGGTGATCTTGTTTTGCATGTATGTGTTCTAATGACAAGCAGTTGCATATACTCCCTATTGTTAAAGTTTTGTTAGTAACTCTACAGGATTCCTGCATGTTGTTCGAACTTGATAGTTTTGAGTTTTGTCATTCCCAATAACTGCAGATTTTCTAACACTAAGCTTTCTCGGTTGTAGATATGTATGCATTTGCTGTCTACATGGCATTCAATAGCCAAAGACATGATTTACCTCTCAGGCAATGTTGTCGATCGCTCTACTTTGGGGATGAATGCTGATAGAGCTGCTTCTCTTTCTGGGAGCTCTCCATCAACCAGTTGTGAGAATGACAAATGAAGAATACAAACACCGTAGTTGAAGATATCAACACCGTGGTTGAAGATATCAACCGTGATCCTATCTGTACACACTGTCCTAATTTAGTTCCACATCGGTATGACACTTTTACTTGTGATTATATATGTCCAACAATTGAAATATCTATTTTTGTTAATAAGCTGTTAGCTATAATTTTACAATGCAGCTGTACCATAGTCATTTTGTATATTTTAGATATTCTGAAATTTTCTTCTTGATACCAGATTTTCATTCAAGCCATGACAACTTGATAGAAGTGCATAAAATGTCCCCGCTATCATTGGGCGAAATAAAAAAAATGTAAGTAAAGAAAATGATGTTACAGTCTTTGGTTTGTGTGTCTTACAAATAAGCTGCTCTATGGCCTGTAAAGATGTCAAAGTTATTGTTCTTCAGAGCACTTGTTTTCTATGTTACTCGGACTCGGTGTAAGTATTAGATACTGGCGTATCCGTTTCTTTTCATATTTTCCATTTATTTGGAGGGTCCTCAGAGAGTCATCCCTATGCCCATGTCCTAAATTGCGTAGGTCCAGATACTTCAAGAAAAATAAAGAGTCGAAACAATATAACTTGTTATTCCTTCTGTACAAACATTGGCAAGATATCTATCTAGTAGGTGTGGAAAATTCGCCATTGACAATTATTCATTCTGATGGTGTTTTGATATTCGATAATTGTAAATTACATTGTCCATAAATTTTTGTATATAGAAAATGAATGTTGAAAAAGGATTTAGAGAATCTTCAGCCAGTTTCAAACAATCTACCTTTGTACATGTGATTAGCTAAGCTCCATGTATTTATTCGTTAAACTTATATCAATTTTCTTTCTTTATCTTATTATTATGACAACCACTTGTAATTGAAGTGATAGAAGAACAAAGAATTGAAAAGAAAAATCAACGGATGGTTGTCAAGCTTTCATGAACCAACTACAGTCATCTTAACTAACAAAAAAGAAATGATTGTTAAGCTATTAACTAGTTTAATATACTTTGAAGACCTTTTCTTTTTTTTTTTTTTTATATCTAATTTTATTTGAGAATTGCGCAAATTAAAAAAGTCTGCTAGTTATGAAACTAGTAAACATGTTTGTGGCCCTGCTATTTACCTAAAATTTACGGCAATTTAAATAGCAATAACAATTGGTTTACTCGTTATTCAGGACGTATTTAATTCAGAGTTGATGTAATAATTTAATTTGAAAGCTGTTTTTATTTTCATTTGTGTTGCTTTTTTATGTCTTCTGATCACTTACACCTACCAAAGGAAAATTTTGCATGAAAGCTCTCCCTACTTATTGCATCTATTTAGAAACAGGGTAAGATAGAAACCTATACCATTTTTTTCTAGCTTTTCCATATATTTAGAGATTCATACTACCATGCCAATGTCTGAATATATATCAGATATAGGTGTCGGAAATGGGTATTTTAGGGAAAATGAAGAGTCTAGGTAAATATATGTGAAGTTACCTATCCTTGAATAATTTTAGTCCATCATCTGTTGACTTTGTAAATTCTAGGTAGGTATTTCATGTAGGAGAAAACAAAGAATGCATATTATGTTGGTGAACGTTTTTTCTTTCATTCAAATCTTTCTTTAGTATGCTTCTACTTGCCGTTAATTGTGATTTAGAAGGTTCTTTGGTCAATCAAAGAGGTAAGTGCTTGGCTTGAGATATCAACTTTGATCTTATTTTGTGATCAAGGTGGTTTGCATTAACATTCTTGTTTAAATTAATGAATGTTAAAAAAAGTCAATGAGTTAGGAAATTAGGTAACAGGGTGTGTTTTACAAGTACCAGCACCTATAGCTATAGTTATCGAAGTTATATTTGTCCAACCTTAAAAGATGATTGGCATTCTACTCTATTTGTATAAGCAGAACAGCCATTTTTGCTGCATTTACAACTATCTACAGTTTTGACAATCTTATTCCAGTAGACAATCTTAGACGCACTTGCAACTATCTTTGGCCATTATTGCTATTTTTGCAGGTATGATGGACATGAAGATGGATTATGGCTACATTGGATTTGGCATTCTGGACCAGAATTTGATGCAGGGTGGAGATGATAGGAAATAGTGTGCGCGAAAGCAAAAGTCCTTGTGCTTACCCAGTTCTACTAGCTCTAATACCAAATTGATGCAGGGTGGAGATAATAAGAAATAGCCAGAACACAAAAGAATTGTAAGAGTAAGAGTTCTAGGCTATATATATGCATCTAGAGAGTTGTTATAAAGTATTTGATTATTATTTTATTATTCTATCTCAAAAGGTTTCTTTCTAAACCTAAATATCTCTACAGAGTTATCTTTCTCTATTATTTTTAATTTTTTTGTGTTTAAATGGATTTCTTTATTTCAGTAGAATTTAAAATGAAATAAAACTCCTAATTGTTAATGATTCTGCATCAGAATGGGTTTATGAATGCCCACGTTATTGTTTTTTAATATATAAAAGTTTCGGTAAAGAGAGGCTACTTAATCTAAGGTTAGGGTATGCCATAGGTCTCGAAGAGATTTAATAGTGATACTTACCAACACCCACCAAGAGAGACTTACCAACACCCACCAAGAGAGACTGCTGGTGAGACTTGAACCTTGGTGCTTGATAAGGTGCTACTAAACCACCCACATTGGCAACGCCATATATTAATTGGGTATCACTCAATTACTGTCTTTTTTTTTGGGGGGGGGGGGGTTATGAGAAAAAACACTTCTCTCATTCTTATTGTTTGCTGAAATTTTAGAATTCATCCCTTTGGTTGGTAGGTAATTTTCGTTTTAGCCAAGGAAATAATGTCCTTTGAAGGGAAAAAAATGTTGAAGTAATTGAACATGTACAATAAATCAACTAAGTTTCAATGTGATGCAGTAGTTTCAAATCATTTTCTTCGGTAATTTATAACTGATCTTGGTGAAATATAATTGTTATCATGAAAATGTTTGATATGTATCAAGAAAATTCATTATAAGCTGAGCTGAAAGCTTGCTTTACAATATTATTTTCTCTTCATACATAAACATTATATTGCTGGTACTTTTCATTCTTCTTAAAATACCTATGTCCGACACATATTTGGACATGGTACGGGGATGAGACCTTCCAAATATATGGAAAGCCTTAAAAAAATTAAACATATCCATATCACATACATACTTATATCCTTTATTCATACTTGAGTTCATGTAAGAATAAACATTCTTATAAAGCTTCATTTAGGATTCATTACCTTTATGCCATTTATTCTAATCTATCTTTTTCAGTAAGATTTTTGCACAATCATGTTAAGACTTGATGTAAAAAATTTGATTTACTAGCGGGGGCTAATAATTACTTCAATCTGGCATTTGTCAGCAGGATTGTCATCGAACGGAGACGGATCGAGTCCGAGCATGTGAGAAATTTTGGTGGTGCAACGAATAAAAGGTTTGAATCCGACAAAAACTTTTGGTTGAAAGCATATTGGTTTTTAAATTTATGGACCTTTTGATTACGATTGAATTAGTAGAAAGACAAATGAAAAAGAAAAAAAAAATCATTAGCTTTGCCCTGATGTCATACAAATAATGCGACAGCCATGAATGAGATATAAAGAGAAAAATAAATAAATAAATAAAGAACTTTGTTGCATTATTTTCAGGGTGAAAATCGACAAACGATAATGCAAAAATGCATACACTTCTGATGAACATAGAATGGGACTTGGCTTACAAATGCACCGCAATGGGGGCGATGAATTTGACCAATTTTGCAGCGACTCCCAAGATATTGATTCACTTTAGTGATCTTATCGTCTCAACTTTGTAAAAAAAAATATAAAAAAGTCAGCTTTTCCATGGCGTATGTCATGAAATCTTCTCCCAGCTTTACGTAAATTTAGGCATGCAATGCTCAAATGTCCGTCATTATTTTATAGTTTTAGCATCAATAATTTGCATTGATACTAATCCGTTATTACATTCGCAATCCATGCTATCAGATTTTGATATTTATTTAATATGAATATATTATTTTAAGTTTTTTATATATTAAAATGATCATCTAAATCTTATTTTTTATGTCTAAATATATATTAAACATAAATATTATATATAAATATTTTTTTAAAAAATAAAAAATTAATATAATATGACTTATAAATATAACGAATATGATGTAATTTAAAAAATATATATAATCGTAATTTAAATAAGTGATATTGAGTATCGATCTTATCATCGGAATTTTAATACATATTTTTGGCATGCATCGGAAGTTTGGTGTCATTGAAATCTGGGTTTTTAAGATTAGAGTCGTACCCAATTTATCTTATCTTGTATAAAAAAGAAATAAAGAAGCAGATATGTTGCCTTTGCCTGCCTGCCTAACCATTCTTTGACGTCATCTCAATTATTAGAATTCTTTTGTTACTTGGATCACTAAGATTTGATGAAAAAAGGGGTTAAAATCATAAAGAAGTGTATGACGTGCAGCTCCACTTCCAGGCGATAGGGCCTTATAGCCAATGACTATTAGCCCTCCAATCAGTACCAAAAATTCAAACCAGATCAATTGGATACATTAATTGAATAAAAATTAGTGATTTATTTGATATAATATATATCATAAAATTAATAAATTTTTAAATCATTAAATATTAAAATAATTTCAAAAAATTATAATACCAATTTTAAATTTCTTTTTAAATATTTTTATAAAAATTTATTATATACAATGATACTTAAACTTTTAATTTTTTAAATTTATATTAAAAATTATATAATTTAATTAAATATATATTTTTATTAAATATTTATTATATTTACTATTTAAATTTTTTAATATAATCTATCTATTCAATTGAATTCATAACCGAAATCTCACCGGTCCCTAATTTTTAATCATTAGCTCCAATCTTATCCCTCAAAAGCTAAAACAAAACAAAAGATTAGTTAAAAAAAAAAGGCTAAAGCAAAAATAAAGCCGAAATTGCAAGTTTTCAGTGCCATCTAATCAACAGATATGGAACGAGATCAGGAATAATAATGTTTTAGTTCATGATAACGTGGAAGACTTGATTGCTTCAAGGTAAAAAGTAAATTTAGTAATTTATGTAAATATAAATATAAATATAAATTATTTAATTTTAAAATTTTAAATATTAATTAAAAATTATAAATGTTAATTAATAATGTACATTAATTAAATTAAATTTTAAATTTATAAATTATATTAATTATTTTTAAATTTATTATATTACTTATTAAATATATTACGTAAATGTTATTTTTTTTTGTAACGCGTTTCAAATTATGAAGTCTAAGTAAAAAAGAAAGAAAAACTCTCATATGTTGTTCCTTACAATGCAAAATTGAACCAACTCCACGTCCAATAGGAAAGTTGAAAGGTTTTTAAGAAATGTTTCATCTGGGAATGCTAGTACCTGTTGTTAAGTGCATTCCCTCACTCTCGACCCTGCTCTAAGGCTTGGGGACCTAAAAAACTGCCAAATTTGTGGAAGCAATGAGACCCACTTCTTTGAATTATTCATTGGATATAAACAAAAGTATATAATTACAGAACTAATCCATGACTGCTTTAGGCAACATTTGTTACTTTTTTTTTATTGCTTGAGGTTAAGGAAAGGAAGATTGTGAAAATCTGCCTTATAATTAATTCATTTTTTATGAAAAATTCAACAACCATTTATATTACCTGAATTTTTTTTTTTTTAAATATGTATATATAACACCTACGTTCGAAATATATTCAAATATAAATTTATAAAAATATTTATATTTATATCGAATGTATATTCATATTTGAAACTCCGTTGAATTCAAATAATAGACTGTATTTTTTTCTAAAATGTCCTAATCCCTTGCCCCAAGGCTTTTGTTGTTTTCATTTTCGCCATGCCTAGAAGCAAAATTCAAATGGTGGGCCAATTAGAACGACTATGCTTTCAAGCATTCGACACTATGTCTAGAATATGAGATTCTTCTATTTAGATTGAACTTTGGGTGTTAAACTACTTCTTTACAAAGGTTAAAAAAAAATTCCTTGGGGAATGAAAGAACCAGATTCAGAAGGTACTAACTTCAGATTGGCTAAGTATCAGATTGGCTAAGTATGTGTAGGATTGGCTAAAGGCAAAGAAAGTGTATCCTAAATAAAATCTCCTATTATATTTTAGGGTTTAAGGATAAAATTACCGTTTATACATATTGAAAATAGTCATTATACTCTAATAGATATTTGTTATTGTAATTTTGGGATTAGGGATAAATTTATTGTTATAATTTAACTCAATATTAAACTTTATTGCTTTACTTTTGTTTGATTGAATATTCCCTTTAAATTTTGATTTTTGATTGAATTTTGTCACTCAATTCTAGTTTTGAATGATTTTAAGATCAAATTTAATAAAAAAAAATATTTTAACATTAAAGGGTAAATTTATCAGTATTCTATAGTTGTATATTGAAATTTGTTTCTGTATTTTGATTAATATTTGTCATTGTACTTCCGAGAATTAAGGATAAATTTACCATTATATTTTAATTGATCAATATGTTAAATCAACCATTATATTTTAATTCAATATTAAATTTATCATTTTAGTTTTCATTACCTCTAATTTTAATTTTAAATTTAACAGATCTCAATGAAGAAAAATCCAAAGCTAAATGTAATAAGTAAAATATACCAGATGCTAGGAATTGGTGATTTTGGCATGAAGAACAAAGGCAGCTAGTCTTGTTTGTGGGCCCTTAAGTGCACAAGTTGAAAAACAAAACAATAATAAGTCAATAATGTAACTTCTTCAAATAATTTTTTCAATATTCCTTCAATATTTGGAAGAGCCACTACTAAAAGTGTTAAATTTAAATAATGAAGTATTAAGAATGGATTGGCTTGCAATGAGAAAATGTCATGCAACTTTTTATTCTTGCTCTTGATTTATCCTATTTTAGGCTCTAAAAATTGTTGTTGTTATTGGCAACCAACTAGCACAAATGAAAGCAAGCTTTGGCACTTGGAATTTGCATTTCCTTATTTTTGTATCTTAGATCTCGTTACATTGGATCTTGACATGTACACCATATTTAATAAAATCTAAAGTGACCCAAAAATTTTAAATAGGTCAAATACTCGGTTTACAACTTTTAAGTTATAAGCATCTAACGATCAAATACAAATAAATGAAGTAAATAGTAGCATGTGATAATAAACAAACATAAGGAACTTTTTGACTATTACTTCTTTTTTTTTAAAAAAAAAAATCCTCGGAACCCATACTAACTTAAGTATTGAAGCATGTTTTGGTGATGACTCTAGTGCTCCTCGGCAACTTTTATCTTTGCAAATAACCATCAACCTTTGCCAAATAATTCTCAAAGGTTTTACGAACTCCACTGTTGAGAAGACATCAACATTGATCAAAAATCAAATTTTATAGTATCTATTGAATTTTTCTTTTGTGAAAAGATTTTATTTAGAATTTGAAACTTTTTTTTATGATCCTATGTGGATGTATTGATATTTTTGGAATTTCATAATTAGGTGCCCTTAGATTATGCAACCTTCTTCGGATTAGACATGGGAGAAGGCCAGCTTCTTCTCCCCCCCCACCCCCACCTTTTTTTTGTAAAACAGAAACTTCTTTGCATGCTTTTGCAGCAAAATGGTTACCATTTGATTCAATTCTCTTTTCTAGCTTTGCTTTTTGGTTTTTTTTTAATAATTAAACATCATGACTGAAATCGGAGGCATTTATCTAAAATGGAAAACCAATTAGCACAGGTTTAACTTAGTGATTTTTTTTTATGTAATTAATGTTTCATGATTTTTTTTATGTAATTAATGTATCTCTAATCCTGACAATTCATGTATTTGTGTTATATTCATATATTTTATTGTGTCATAATCGTATTTAAGGTTTTTTATATTTATATCAATTTTTATATGTCTATATTTTATATTAAATAGATTTTAAGAATATATCCGTGTTGTGTCATGTTTTTTTAACTTTATACGTATTATATTCATATAATCATATCAAATATTGCCAGATTTATATCTCATACAAATTTCTTTTATTAGATATGAGAACCAAAGGTTCTAAGTTTCAACTTAATGGATTTCTTTTTTAATAATATATTTATATATATTATGTAATTAAACCCAAATGAAGTTATATATATATATATATATGCATATATGTATATACATATTTCTTTATAAAATGTGTGTACATATATATGAGGAAGAAGTATATAATTCATATATACTGTAATAACACAACTTCTTAATTCTAACTAACAACTATTAAGGAAATTAATTATGAGGCTAGCTATTGTGTAGATTATATAATTACCATTCTTATACTCTTAATTTTGGAATTATTGTCAACTTTTGAAGACTTTCAATTGACTAAGGCAAGTTTCTTTAATGGATTTAATTTGGAGTGACTTTATGATGATGGGAATAGCTATTTTTTTCATTATATTTTTGTATAAAGTCAAACTTCAGAAAAAATTTGAAGCACTTGAAATCAAACTCTAATATAATGAGAATTTATTTATTAAGAGATCGATGAATCATTTGAATTAAACTTTAAATTAAGTTAATTATGTTTTACAAATTAATTACCGCCTCATTTTGTTTTTGTTTATTTAATTATTTTAGAAAATGTACATTTTCATTACGTGGGTGGAAAAAATAATGTGAAAAATGTTTCAAAAGAGAAAAAAAAAATTTAATGTGATGGTTTATGATAAGTGAGCAATTTATTAAAGAAAAAATAGGTAGTTATATATATATATATATTTTGATAGTTTTTAAAATATAAAAGTACGTGGTAACACTAATATTATTTTAGTTAAAATTTTAAGTAAATTTATTAATTATATTAGTATCACTTAACTCATAACATTAAATTCAATCAATTCTTTTATAATATATATATATATATATTTACACTATTATTATATAAATAGGACAAAAGAAAGAGGTAATAAAAGTGCAAATGTAGGAGGAAGGGCCATATCTAGAGGGAAGGACAATGGCCCCCAATTGGATTCTTTTGTAATTTTCTTTTGTTGGTGTTCTTGGCTAAGTTGATCAACTTTCTTTCATATTTAATCCTCTACATATATGTAGTTAAAAGGATAAGACTCAAAGCAATAATTTTTTATTATTAATAATAAAATTATACCCAATGTTACCTAATGCTCATATAATAATATCGATTTGTTCAAGTATTATTAGGTTATTCATTTGGTCAGGTGAGTTTGATTCGAATTAGATTATGTATGAAATAAGATATTTTATATCATAATTGGATCGATTCGATAATTATTTAATAAGTAAAAATTATTTTATATAAATTTACGTTTGATAAATCAAATCAATCCCTAAAATTCTTTGCTATTTGAATATAAAAGTATTCCGATATAATGTGACATGATATTAATAATTTAAACACTTTGATTACGTAATTAAAAAAAAAAGATTACAAAAACTTTTTTAAAGTATCCCTTTCCTAAAAACTTGATGATCATCATGATAATAGTAAAATTTATTAATAAAGACATTAAATAGAAAACTACGCACTACTAATAGCTAAGGTTTTGAAGAGAGATGGAGAGAAAAAAAGAAAGACTCAAACACTGTTGACTGAGGGACAGATTGAAACTGAAACATTACTTTAATTTTAAAAATTAAACTACCAGATTTGCCATGCAAAATAATTAAACTACACGTATCTTAAGACATGCTCGAGTGGACCACTTATGGTGGTATTTCGATTAGCCCACTTGAATAATTTCAATTTTTTTTTGGGAGGGGGGGGTGTTCATCAACTTTTAAACGTTGTGGGAAGCACTATTGTCGATGTTTGGTTGAGGAGCAACAACGTTAACATCTGAGCAAACCGTGGAGCCAAGTTTGACAACATCAACAACTACATGCTGCTGATCTGAAAGTTGAAGCTTTGGATCACCTTCCACCATTTTCTTTGGGTGATTCTTGTAGATTGCATAAAGTATCATTTGAAGAATGCCGAAGATAAATCCAAGAACGTTTGGAACCTGATTTTTCCCCACCAAAAAAGGTTTATTTTTTGCTATAGTGATTAGAAAATTGAAAAGACAAAAGAATTCAATAAGGTTATTATTGCATGAATGAGATAACTTACAGCAATGTTCATATCCTTTAAAAAAAGGCCGTAGAAAAACCACATCACCGCTCCTAAGGTAAGGAACACTGATAAAGTAAATGGCATGTACTCAACGCTCTTGGTTTTTATCACTTTTCTCTGCCAAAAATAAAAATATGAAAATTAAGCTACTTTGGAATGAATAATCTAGAAGTTGCGTAGTTTACGAATCTCGGGTTTAACTCAATTGGATTGAATAATTATGTTTAAAATTCGAATCATGATATTTGTAAAGAATGGTGTATTTTTGTACTCACCACAATGGCAAGAGGTGCGACGAACACACTCAAAGCGAATGCCATGCAAATGTATCCAAGAACATGGAGACGGAAAACGGGGTTTTTCAGGAAGAAAGTGGAGAGGAAGACTACTCCAAATCCGAAAACATTGAATAAGAGAATAAGCTTCACAGTAACGACCTGGAAATTCCCCAAATTTGGAAATTAAATTAGAACAAATATTGAACTTTCATGGACGAGTAATGGATTCATATATATTAGCCAGGCTTTGTGGAATATACCTTTTCTTTCTTTGGACCATAGTAAAAGTAAGTGACAAGGTAAAATGTCTGAATGAAAACGCAGAAAGTGTTGATGGTAATGAGAAGCATAGCATCTTTCTTAAGGAGTGCATAGTAAATCCAAAGCATGGCACTGAAGAGCGAAATCACGTAGGGAATTGATTGGAACCCTTCCGATGTTTTCTTCTTGTATATTTGGTAAAATGTTGGCCTGCAGATTATGTCAATTACCATCCATTTTAACGGAGAAATTCACTAGAATAATACGAAAAAGAACGGGGAAAAAAAAAAAAAAAAGGCTGACAAAATAGACTTACAGGGGAGCAAGGGAAACCATAAATGAAACAACGTTGCCTACAAAAACAAGAAAACAAACATGGGATATCAGATACTAAGAAAGAAATGCTGATTGAAGTTGAAACCATCATAGATAAAGCTAATAATTAGGATTTAAATCTGCTATCGCAGACAAGTTATCGCAATCATAATAACTATAACATTGCTTTGTGACTATTATTTAAATCTGTCGTAGGTGAAGAAGAGACATGAACTTTATCTTTACCGAGAACGCCGAAAACGAAAACCCAAGACAGGTGAAGAGCCATCTCTATATCTGTTAGATGTATACGTTGTAATTCCCTCTGTTTTTTATTTTTTCTCTCGATCTCTCTCTCTGTGTCTCAAAAGAAAGTGTAATGTTATTGTTCAGTCAGTCCCACGAGTTCTAAAGCAATCTTGGGGTCTATATTTATAGTGACGGAACGGAAGGTGCATGGGGTGAGGACAAAGAAGTGTGGCCAACTTCGCATACAATAAAAATATGAGAGATTTCAACCAAAAAACCAATGGGTAAAGATTGAAAAGATTATTGGCTTTTCTTTTAATGTTTTTAATTAGATTTATTCATATATATTAGATAATTCATTTTATTTATATTAAATTAAATATATAAAAATTTATATATTTTAAATAAATTTGATACAATTATCATTATTTAAATTTAATTATAAATATTAAAAATATTTTAAAATTATAAAAAAAAATTAAATTAATTTAAAATTAAATAAAAAAAAACTTCAAATCACGATCAAGAGGCACTTTATTTCTAGCCAGTGAGCTTTTACATTTATAGAAATGCTAGTAGCTTTGCTAATGTAACCTCCCGTCCTAGCTATGATACATAGGCAGCCTCACCTCCACATAAATCCCACTTGACAGTACCATTCCTAGTACCTACACAAAATCCCACTGGTCCCACCATCTCTCTTTATGATGTGTCGTCCACCAAGTGGTTTAAGGCTTACAACTCATGCTTCATTGGGTCTCACATTTTGTTCGGGATAATCCTTTTAATAACATAGGAATATAATATAAGAAATACAATATAAATTTAAATATAATCAACATAATATATTTTAAAATGAGACACAACAGATATATGTATAAACTATCATATTTAAATATATTATTATAATTAATAAAATTTAAAATTATTAAATATATTAATTGAATTAAATTTTAATTTTATAATCAATAGATCTTCTTTGCACCATTAAAACGATTTTGACAAAAACCCTATTTTTGTAAAAGTTTTGGCTATAAGCCCAACTAAATTCATAGATCCAGGACAACCCAAGTAAGATTTGTTTAAATGATTATATATTAGGTAATAGGAAATCATAGAAGTCATAATGCGTACAATTTACTGACATAGATGCCAAAAAGAAAAGACTAAGTATAACTTTAAATATATTATATGGCTATAAACACATGCATGATATTAGATACATTAACTACAAAGAATTTTTACGCACATGGCTAGAAATGTTATTACAATTTAATCAATAAATGTTTAAATATTCATTGTCGTCTTCCCTCTCGAGTTCTACAACGATATAATCAATGAATCTCATAATTTTGTAAGTAATAATGAAAAGTTGACAACAACCTCATTGTCAACGTATGTTCTAGGGAATGATTCACTACATACTTTAGCTCATTAATTCTTTCCTTTGTTTCTCATTTTTTTTTTGTTTGTACATGGATAGCTTCTTTTTCTTGATAGCAAATTAGTCTTGCTTCTTTAATGAATAAAGTGCATCATTTTGATTTCTATTATGTTAGCTTATTAATTATATATAATGACAGTGAAATCATCCAGGTTAGCAAAGTTTGATTTTGTGAATGTTTTGAGAATAAAATTAATATATAACCAAATTGATGTAAAGAGTATGCCTTTAAGATAGTTTGAGGAGAGATTTCCTCACTTCGTTAGAAAAAGAAATAAAACAATTAAAATAATAATCATTAAGTCAATAGAAATATATGGTTAAACAAAATTGATGATCATGATTTCATGAATATATATATATATATATGCACATGCATGATCCTTGGATGCATTGGAATCTTGCAGGGTAGCAAACTTGTGAATGGATATCCATAATTCAAGAGAATCTAACCCACTTGTTCCATTGATCAGTTGTAGAGGACTCCAGAAGGGATGAAAATTTTACTTTTTCTGAGGTGTAATCGCACTTGAGGAACTAACTTAACTTGTTTGGCATGAAAGAAAATCTCCATTAAAGGGGCATAAGAATCATGGAGAAGAGATGCTGTTTTACCAAAACAAGAAATAAATTTCTGCTTTATATATATATATATATATACATATATATCTTTTCCATTAGCTGTTGTTGATTTCCATGGCCAAAGAACGTAGCCGATGGCCATGGTTGCCCGAAAACCTGGTCCAGTTTTTTTGGCATCAAGTTGATCACATGCAACTCGCGTGTGCAAATAGAATATTTTTCCCTTTTGTTTTTGTTGATATATGTGAATTTCAGAAAATTGCCTGTTAACACTTAAACACTATTCATTGTCCAAAACATCATCCATATTACACTACACCCTGCTTAACTCAAAAATATCAGTAAAGCAAGGGCATTAATCATTTTTTTTTTAAATTGTAATTTGAATATTCATTTTGTAAAATTAGGAAAAATGAAAAAAAAAAAGAAAAAGAAAAAGAAAGCAGCAATCCTGCCTTTATTAGGTTCATATATATATATATATATATATATATATAAAATACAATTAAGGGGATAAAGAAATGGAGAAGTAGATTCAAATTTTAGATTTTTTAAATGTCATTTTGTAAAGATTACTGTATAAATCACTTGAATTAAGCACTAGATTTAATCTCTTCTCTAAATAATGTTAAGAGTATATTATTTCAAATTAATATGATGTATTTAAGATTTTACTTTTAGAGTATTTTCTTCACAAAGATCGAATCTAACAATAAAAGAAAAAATTGCAGACATTGGGAGCTTAGAATTAAATCCTTAGATTTGTTAGATGCCACCCAATAAAGACCACTCTATAAATCAATTGAACTAAGCTTTGGATTCATGTTTTTCTGGATTTAGTCTTTTCTTCAAATTAAACGATCTTATGAGTGAACTCTTTTGAATCAATTTGATTATTTAAAATTTTACTTTTAAATTTTTTTTTTCACAAAGATCGAATCTAAACTGATAATAAAAAAGAAAACTCGTATTTTTATCAATTGAATTAATTTTTGTGAGTATCTGAAATTGGCTCACATTTTGACTAATTATAAATTACTGATATATCCATATGAGGAAATTATTAGCAAATCAAGCATTGAGGTAGTGCTTCGTTAAGCCAGCATTTGGTCCCAAGAATTGGGCAGGGAATACGCAAGATAAGGGAAACGGAGAAAAGAAAGAACTTGGTGGGATAGAAAGTGCTTAATTTGGTTTACGAAATAGTGTGGCATTGTTTATCCAAAATTTAAAAAAGAAAAAGAAAAAAAAATAATTTCTGCTGGTTATAATATTTAGTGTGATAAAAAAAAAAAACCGTGCAAGAATTCTTGATTTTTATTTTGTTTCACTTTCTCATATATATTACAATATTTAATCCAATTTAATGTCCTTTTATTTTTAATTAAAATTAAAAAAATTATTTACATTAAAAATAATTAAAAGTGCTTCATAAGTCGGGTCAAGTCAGTAAAAATTGCTTTATCAAATATTGACAATTTAAAAAGCTTATTTATTGTTTTAAATTTGTTAAAATATTTTAATATTTTTTATAATTAAATTTTAAACGACAATAATTCAATCAGAATCAAATTAGTTTGAATATAAAATATTTTATGTTAGATTCGATCTTTAAATAGATTTGAAAATAATTTAGACATGTGGATGTTCTCTATAAAAAAAACCATAAAAGCTTGTGTAGACAGGAAGAATTAATATATGACAGTAAATTTGTGACAAATCTTCCTAGCTAGGCATGCCACTCAAATCCAAGTAAGGTAGTAAACGAGGACATTTGGAACCCTAATCTATCAATAAACCCTAAAATCTATAAATCTATTATTTCAATAGTAGAGAGATCCACCCAATTTTCTACATATATCCTTTCTAGATTAATAATGTGTTATTATAACCTATCTATGATCACTACTATCTTTTTTTTAAGTTTATATGTGCAAATATTAACATTTGCATACCAATTATTATTTATATTTATAATTATCAACGTGTTTTTATAAAATAACAAACACGTGAAAATTTAGAATCATAATTAAATATTATATTTATATAGAAAAATCAAATATATTAACAAATTAACATAAAATTAGATCAAATCCATATATGATGAAACTTTGAACTTTCAAAACTCAAGTTTTCAAGACCTTTTTACCATTAAACCAAGATTTCATTGCCAATTGTATTTGTTGTTATTGGTTCAAATTAACGTAAAAGTCACTTTTATTTATTTATTTTTCCCCAGAGAATGCAATTAGCTTTTAGAAGAGTTTTGTTAAATGAATTTTGATAATCTTTAAGTTTTTTTAATATATTATGCATTGTAATAATATTATTATTATATATACATATATATATATATATACACACACATATATAAAAGCTTAAAAAGTGCAATTTGGGCTCTTATTAGTAAAATTCATGTAAAATAAATCAAACATTCTCAACAAGTAACATTCATTAGCATTAATTCTCTTTCACTTTTTCCGGTTATTCGAATTTATTGAATTTGAGTTCAAGTTCAAGAGATTTGAGTGGACTGCAACCTTGAAATCTTTGTTAGGCATTGTATATTTGGAATAGTATAATCCAAGAAGGCATTGACATAATCGAATTAATGATAAAGGAGAGTACCGACCTTAATATATACTCTCTTTTTTTTTTTCCATATAAATGCCTTGCCTAATTATATTTCTTTATATTCCCATTAATTAATATTTGAAAGCAGAGGGCTTAATCCTAATATTATTCCAAGTCTAATTTCTTGTTATATGTTTAAGAATTTAGAGATAGATTTTGTGGAATTATTCCAAGGAACGGATGATTTAGGCTTCGTTTGATTGATATTTTTTTTCTATTATTTTATATCAATTTATTATTATTATTTTGCTTTTCAATTTCTATTAAAAAAGCTTTTTTTAAAAAAAGAAGTCTTCTTTTTTAGGATAACCCATAGTTCCTGCTAAGCTAAATGGCTTTGTAATTTTATAAGAGAAAAAAAAAAGGCAATTCTTTAAAGAAATTATGGTGCTTAGAGAAAAAAATTAAAATTTCAACCTAAATATCTTATCTATATATAAATTTATGTGGTTTAAGGCCTGATAAAGTTCAACCGTGAATGGAAATTTGCCCAAAAAATGACTCAAAAAGGCCACACTGTCAAAGTAATGTGTTAATGCCAACCACTTTGGATTGGGGTTGGGATTGGGTTTAGGGTTTAGATTCAAGCAACAATGTCCAAGATAGGGTGGGTCTTCTAAATTTGGATGGGCCACTATTTTTTCACTTAAAAGAACTCTCTCTATACATAAATATATCTTTGTGCATAAACTTATTATTATTTATTTTAAAGTGATATTTTTATGGATGGTAACCTTAATAATCATTCTCTTTTTTTTTTTACTATAATTTAATTTATTATCATTTTTTTACATTAAAATATATATTTCAATATAGATTAATCTTACTTTTACAATAATTAATCTCTCTATCATTTTTATTTTTAATCTCATAAAAAATAATCCAACCGTCTATCCAACTGGGGCATATATTGGACTTTAAGCATGCACCAACAACAGCCCAAATATGCAAAATGCCTTGCAAATTCAATAATTATCTATTAATCATAAGTCCCTTTACTATAGTAGAAAATTTTTAAAAGAAGGGTAATACAATTAATGTGTCCTGATCCTTTTATAGTAATTGCTTCCTTAAATCTTGTTATATTTGAAAGTCCATTTCAATATTTAAAGTATATTAAAATAAAAAAATATTTTATATATTAATATTTATATATTTTATAATTAAATTTAAATAAAAATATTTTTATTTAATTAAATAATAATTTTTATCGGATGAGATTAATCCAAATTTTAAAAAAAAAAATTCATTCAAGTCCGGCCTTATTTAAGGAACTTAATTTATCAAACCGGACAAATAGCTTGGCTGGTTAAGAATTTTAGATAGAACCATGTGTCTTTGCATAATAAAACCAGAAAGAAGACGTGTTAAAGCCAGTAGTCCAAGCATTTGCTTGGTTCCTCCGGTTCTTAATTTGCTTTCCAAATAGTAAAGGAAAAAAAAAATGCATGCAAATGAAAAATAAGCCTTAAAACCCAGGAGTCCAAGCATTTCAATGGTTGCTCCTGGCTTTAATTACATAAATATCGATCTCAAGTTTATATAGTGTACTACTAGTAAATGTCAAAGACAAATTCAAACAGCACATTTTGATCCAGGTTCAGCTTGATTGATTATTGGTGCTTTCCATGCTTTCGTGACGATGCGGATTTTCATCTTTACCAACTTCAACATCAGCTGGAACTTTTAGCAACGAGTCGGTATTTGAAGCTTTTATCTGTGATGAGTTCTTTCCATTCAGAATTGGTGACGGTTGCTTCTGCTCATCATCTGTCACAATAATATTGTTCTTGTATTTTTTGTACGCTACGTATAGTACCATTTGGATCATCCCTAAAACAACTCCCACTATGTTTGGGAGCTGACATTATTTATCCAAAAAAAAAAGAGAAAAATTAAGTAAAATTACTAACAATGAAATTAGAAATGAGGGCATGAATGGATTGATAATTGAAAAATATTGATAATTAGATAATAAATAAATATTGAAATTAGTTTTTAATACATTTAATAATAAAAAACTTTTAATTTCACAAATCAAATTAAAAGATATTACTTCTAAATATAATTTAAAGCATATGAGTCACCCCATTTAAAAATTTCATTGACATTAGATGGGATAAATTTTCTATATCTTATCAAAAGATTTTCACTTTTTTTTTTTTTTTAGATTTCTAGCTGAAATGTGGGTATTGATTGTATGTATGAGTGTAAGTATGTATGTATGTATCCTTTAAAATACTTACAGATATATAGAAGTCTTTAAGAAGTAGGCCATAGATCAACCACATAACGGCGCTGAAGGTGAGGAAAAACGATAAAGTGAAAGGCATGAACTCCACGCTTTCGGTGCGAATCACCAACCTCTATCAAAAAGTTACTACTAGTAATTAATAAACAAGAAATTAAAGTGTGTTTGTGTGTCTATATATATATATATATATATATAGTTTATGCAAAGCCTGCGTTTAAAGAATGACCAAACTCTGACCATTATGCTCAAAGGCGCTGCAAAAACAGCAGCTGATGATACGACACAAAACCATCCAACAATATGGATTCGGCTTCTCCCTTTGCAAAAGAAATGTGTAAGAAGGACCAGTACAAGGGCTCCAAAATTGAATAGCAGAAGCAGCTTCAATGTCGAAATCTGCAATAATATATACATCATATCCCAGTACTTTAAAGGTTGAATAAGGCCAAATAATGGCCTTAACGCGATATTACTGTTATATTTTTTATCTCAATTAACAATGATCACATTAATATTTATTATGTCAGCATTCATGACATATGCGGGTTGATGGACCCTAAATTAAATGGCTGCGTAGTTACCAAGTAAAAGTATATACCCTAGCTTTTTTTGGAGCGTAAATGATGAAAACGATTATAT
>JBBYHK010000020.1:3215193-3225811 GCA_038382065.1 Adansonia grandidieri | reverse complement strand
AGAGAGAGAGAGAGAGACTTACGTTGAGGAATCGTTGCAATTCGGGAGAATTAGGAGATGGGTCCATTTGGAGAAAAGTGACTTTTAGCACCGCTTGCCAATGGCAGCTAAAAGAAAGACAAAACCTACGACCCTCTCTCTGCCAACCCCAAAAACTTAAAAACCCTAAACAAACTGTAGAACATGACTAGTTTTAGGCCCATTAATCTTCTCTCTCTATTTTTGGACCTAAAATTCTGAAATTATAAGTTTTTTTAAATAAATCAAAGTATTGTTTATATTAAAATATATATATATATATATAAAGATATAACCTTTCGAATATATATAAAGATTTTTAAAAAACTCTAATATATTTATATAAAATACGTATTTATATATGATATTCTTTTTTTTTTTTTTTTATAATTAGGAAGAAGAGAAAAAGATGCTTAAATTGAAGCCAATCATGTATGTCAACTCTTACACACTCTTAACCATTAGGTTAAGAAATTTTTATTTTTAAATTCGAAAAACACAAGTTATTGTAAGCCAATGTTGCATCCAATTAAACTCAGAAGATCAACCTGAAATCTGCCTGTAAAACCCGCACAGTTGATGAACTGGCTGTCAAGCCAATCAACCTTTGTAGTTGCTTTTGGGTTTAAATTGTTTCATCAGAGTTGTCTCTTGACGAAAATCATAGATCCCTTTTTCGTCAAGGGTGTAGTTTCATCAGAGTTGGGCCTTAACGAATTTGCCAACGTATATATGATCAGTAATAGAACCATGCATTATAAAAATAGTAAAATTTTCAAGCGATTCCACATTAGTTCAAGCTATGAAACAATATAATCAAATGAATATATATATATATATATACATATATATCTATATTAACTAACGAGCTCGTTTTTGATATATTAAACCAAGTTTGTGAAGTTCAAAACTTTTACTAACAGTTAACAGTGAATACGATAATTTCTCATTTTCTGGTTGATTTCCTAACAACATTTGAAACCCTTTTATAGGTTCAAATAATCCTTGTCCTCTCCATCCATTTGGCTTCGTGCCCTCATCTCTCTCGAGCCTCCTATTGTTTTTTTTTTTTTTAATCTTTGCTTTTTAATTTAATGGGGTGTAATGCAACAAAGCCAAGCCACCAAAAAGTGGAGATGCTGCCTAAACTGCCGCCTCTCCCCAGCCAAAAGGTGGCGGAGATTGGGAGGAGCGGGGCAAAGGATGTTAATGACAATGCCAGTGAAGATAAGATCCATCGAGGAGAAGATCAAAACTTGGTTTTGATAGAAACAAATTACACGCAGGAAGTTGAAGAATATGGAAGGTTTAGCAGTGTAGAAGAACTTCTAATCTGTCCAAGATCACCAAGTTTCAAATTTTACATTAGTTCACTACAGGATAAGGAGGATGATCATTGTGAGTATATTCTGCTTCAGGAATGAATTCCGAATCATTTTTTAATCGATACTTTGGATCAGTATGAAGAGGATTGAAATCATAAAAATAAATTATCATAACATTGCTTCAGTAAGGTAATTGTTTGATTTTTGCATTAATGCAGGCAAAAATGATGACTATATGAAGAAATGGTCGTTGAGTAATACCCACATCGACGATGCTGCTGAGATTGTTGAAACCCAAACATCCACTGAGGTAATTAACTCTCTCTCGGAATAAAAGAGTCGATCAGAACGAACTTAATTCAAATTCTTTCTTTAAAAAGAAGATGAAGAAAAAGGTGCAAAATTTTGTATAATTATGCATTCAACATAGATATACTTTTTTTTTTTAACGTTTTCATATATTCGAAAAATAATCACTTATCCATATTAAAAAATATATTAAACAATGATCTCTGACACGAATACTTTTAAGGAAAACAATGTTGTTTCGTGTTCTTTCAGGAATCGACAGTAACGAAGATAAGGATTGGAACGAAAGGGATGAGATTGAGGAAGGTGATACCAAGGGGGAAACCTGTAATGAACTTCCTTAATGTTAAATCATGCTACTACCCATCTTGTGGTGGTGGTCATGAGATTTCCCGGCGTTTGATTGCTGCAAAACCAGCAACTTAGATGATGATTCTTATTATTATTATTATATGCTAATCTCTTCTCTTTTGTTTTTTTTTTTTTCTTTTACCACTTCTGTAATTCTATTCTTTTGCAAAGATGGGAGACGCATGCATAAAATAGTGAAACTCAAAGCATTTATTATTATGATTTTTTTTTTGCAAATTCAGTAGATCGAAGTTTAAATCTTAACATTTGTAACTCTTTTATTCTTGTATTACAGCTTCTGTATCAAAAGGAAAATGCAATAGATTAAAGAATTTGACAACTAAAGGCAAAGTTATTTTATAACCTTGTCACAATATAAAGCCAAAATACTATGAATAATTTATGCATATCCGTATCCAACATCCACACCGAATGCGGATAACAGAAAACAGCAACTTGCCATTCTTTGCTAATTGCCACAACCTATTGCCAGTCTGGGTTATTTATTGACCTCTCAAAAAGTTTTCTTTCGTAAAAACAAATTCAGGCAATTGTGGCTTTAAGGGGAAATATAGAAATATCAAATCTCATTTCTTTGTAAATAATTTGACTTTTATTCAACAGATGAATATTGAACTTTTTGCACTGTCATACAAAGGACTGTACAACAAAAAGTGGGATTGCGTTGGCAGATTATACACAAATGATTTGGAATCGTGGCGTGGATTACAAGCCAGATATTTTTATGATCAGATAAAAATAAATGAAAAAAAAAAAAGAAAAAAACTGCATTCATAAACTTGTAATACTATTCTAATTCTGGCTACGAAAGTCCTTGGACTTACCGTGAAATAGCATATCAATGGATAGGCCGAGCGACGATGGTTTGAAACCACGTCTGAACTTCCGAGATGGAGCCCTTTGGGGGTCTTTATTGGTTTTCCTTCTTCTTGAAGGACCCTCGGCACGTCCAGAACTTTTAGCAGATTCTGATGACTTGGAGTTGAAAATCGATGAGCTAAAAGAAGTGTCACTCTCAGCAAAAGATACGGGCCCTTCATGTGATGCATCCACAGGATGGCCAACGGCTCCATCTTGATGGGGAGGTGGGAATTTCTCACTCTTGCTCTTGGCATTTGTTTGTCTCATGACTCTCCACTTCTGGAAACCATTAAAAAACAAGTATTCGCATCAAATCCAAAGTGCCTGAAGCTCATTCGCAAACCATGGCCAAGGGAGAATCATCGCAGTCAAAGAGGCATAATGCTTGAGAGTGGTATTTCAAATTCAGCCTTATCTAAAAAAGCCAAAATTCTAACTGGTGTATAGGTGTAGAGCTAAGCAGGTAATAGTTATAGCTTTTGTTACAACCGACACATACAAATAACAATCAGCACTTAAAACCAATATTCGTAATTGGACTAATTTGCATGGCAAGAAATAGGCAAGTTCGGTAACTTCATTTGCGAGAAATGCAATTTGGCACATACAATGGTCATTTGAAGTTGGAGTGTACTTTTATGATGCAGCAAATTTTAAAGTGAAATGAAAATAAAACAATAAAAGATTAAAAGAAGAGCGAAGTCTCCCACTCACATCTAAGTTTGCTTGAATCTCTGCATTTGCTTCAGGGGCAGGAACTGCCCGACTAGCATGCTCACTAACTTTATTTCTCCTCGCATCATCAACTGCATTAACCTTGCTGGCTAGACCTCTTTGCCTATACAGGAAAAATGTATATCAGCGACCAGAATATAGCCTAACTGCACAAAGAAAATAAAAGGTGGAAAAGAAAGCCAGCCGACCTTGCTTTTTCATCTCTCAACTTTACATCCATTTCTTTACTGGGAGGATACTTTGGTAAACTTGATGGCTCACAAGCAAATGGTTCAGTGGTAAAGAACTGCAAACAGGAAATCAAATATTTCACAAACTAATTTATCAATAACGCAGCAAGCTGATGGTGAAACAGAATATCAAGTATTCCAGACTTGATATATGATAATGCAAAGGGTATAGATCATGCAAGTCCCGGGAATGTACAACATGTTCTTAGTCTGGCCATCTATCAATGTAAATCCATAAAGCTATCTTCAAATATGCAAATTAGGATTATAGTCACAACACAAATAGTAATATTTCTTGAGAGATGCATTAACAACGCTGATACAACTCACTTCAGTGTTAAGAGCTGCAGTGGCAGTACTTCGAACTTGGGGGTCTATTGAAAGAAGAGTTTCAATGAGAGGTAAAGAAGAACACGGAAAATCCTTGAAAGTTTCAGCTATACAGCGTTTGTATGGCTGCTGTGGCTTAAAGAGTGTTGCATTTGGCAATTTGGATTTCTTCCAATATTCCTCGGAAGGAGATCCACATAATTTGAATATCTTATG
Organism: Adansonia grandidieri; assembly: GCA_038382065.1. Lineage (NCBI taxonomy): Eukaryota > Viridiplantae > Streptophyta > Magnoliopsida > Malvales > Malvaceae > Adansonia > Adansonia grandidieri. The sequence continues at coordinate 3,221,415 of JBBYHK010000020.1, read as the reverse complement.
CAGTTGTTCAACCTAAACAGGAGAAAAATTTTGATGTTAACCAGAAGAAAAGGGAAAACTTTTTTCAATAGATAGAAAATAATTATGTATTTGAACCAACTAGAAGCAACACTTTACACTAGTTATGAAACAAATACAAAAGTATATAGATTCTAGACTTCCCAAGGTGGTGCACGATTAATTGATCACACATATAACCGCAATATATATTTATTTGACTCAAAAATGGTGGTTTCCCAATAATTTTTAAAATGAAATTTGGAAAGGAAGGAAAATAAGATCTCAGCTAGAATAATGCTACACATAAATTATTTCCGTTGTTAATTGGCACTAGTTACAGAAGAACCAGCTAAGATCATTCAGAATTGGCTTATTAAGAGCCAATACCATACTTAATTTCCAATGGCTTGACCAACAAAATTTCTGAGGTTAAGCATAATGTGTTTCTAAGCATCTAAAACTCAAACCATACAGACCAATAATGACTATATGCATTAATATACCATACACTAAAATCTAAACGTTATGCAACAGAAAAGAACAAATATTGCTAAGCATAATTACATGAGGGCTGGCACCACAGATACCAACTCACGTTCCATCGGATTCACAGAAAACGAAAATTCTGATAACAGACTGCAAGAGCAAATCAACAAAAGAGAAAGACAAATTTAATACCTCTGTCCTTCCGGGCATTATCGGCTTCCCAGAAAGTAGCTCTGCTAAAATGCATCCAGCACTCCAGAGGTCAACCCCAACACCATAATAAGTTGCCCCAAGAAGTAGCTCAGGTGGACGATACCACAGAGTAACTACTCGACTAGTCAGGGGTTTCTTCTGCTCAGGATCGTAAAAGGTAGCCAGTCCAAAGTCAGCAATTTTTAGAATCCCTTCATTGTCAATAAGCAGATTAGAACCCTTAATATCACGATGTAAAACACCATGTTTGTGACAATGCTCTAGCCCGGAAAGTAACTGCTTCATATAGCACTTAACCTGCCAGAGGGAAGAAACATCAAAACAAATCAATCATCTAAATTTCGCATCTTCAACCATGTAAACCTTATTAGCCAAACGCCGACAATTGCAAGTGCACAGCATCAGAAGCCATAACCGTTGCATGAGAATTTCTACCTTCCTTTAGCAAGATGCTAATTAAACTCAATTCTATCTTGAAGTTAAGCACTTAATTTGAGATGATCATTTCAAGGCTTAAACTATTTCTAATCACTCCTAGAAATACCTTCATGTAAAACATCATAATTACAAACTAATGCCATTTCTCGGTACTTTTCCATACTGTGCGACAAATATCTAATTTCAGCAATGAACGAACCTACTAAAGCAAACAACCAACCACTACAAGCTTATATGCTTGCTTCTAATATTCACTAAATAGAAATATTTGTTTCCAAGGAATTTGCCTTCAAAAAGGTGGCAAATCATCATGTTGGAGGAACATCAGTCACAATTGTAGCCTTACACGATGTGAAATCATTGTCATAAATATCTGAAAAACCTAGATATTAATTTGCAGAATCACTTATCTTTTCCCGTTTGCGGTCAAGGTTTGGAGGATGAGAGGAGTAAACTGACAGTGGATCATCTGTTTATAACTTTACCACGTTGTTCTGTTTCCAGAAACTTAAGATAAATACATAGTTATAATATTAACTTTGGAAAAAATAAGTGGATTTTTAGTTTTCTTAGGCATCTAAAAAAGTGGCACCTTTTTTTTCTTGTCATTTCTCATTCATTCCATCTAGAAACTGTCAAAATAAAGGTATATTTTAAAAAAACTGGAAATCCAACTCCAAAAATTGATGTGAAGCAGGAAATTTCCATGAATTTGCATAGCTAAAAAGAGTACAAAAATAAAGATAATTAAAAAGCTCAACAGACAAAAAATTGGATTTGAAAGCCACTAAGTATAGGACCCACGTATTCAGAGATATACTTAAGAGCAGGATCAAAACCCCACAACGAGCAAACAAAACAAAAGTCTCAGTTAGGCAAGCAAGAGCGACACAAATCAATATTAACAGTAAAACCAAGCTCAAATTAGCAACAACTAACAACCTTTTCTATGAAAGAATGGTACCTGAGCCTCAGTGAACTTGATTCCTTGGCAGGCAACAAGACCAGCAAGATCATGCTCCATGTATTCGAAAACCAAGTAGAGACTACAAGACATTCTTGAAGTAACTAAACCTTCAAGCTTGATTACATTGGGATGATCAAGCTTCCTTAATACAAGAATCTCTCTAGCCATAAACTTTACACTCTCTGGCTCCAAATTGTCAAACCTAACCTTCTTTAATGCCACTATGTTCCCTGTTAGTAGATCCCTGGCTTTGTACACATTGCTATAAGTACCTTGCCCAATCTTTTTAATTCAGAACAAAAACCCAAAGTTGTTAAAATGATATGAGAAAAAAAAAAAAAGGAAGCTTTTTAATTAAGTAGATAAAATAAGAGAAGTTGATACCTTTTCAAGCTTCTCGAAGGTGTTGGCACGTCTCGGGGTCCAGTCACTGATGGCTTCGCCAGCTACGGCCATCAGCCACGGAGGCCACCCTTGTTGGTTCAGGTCTGGTGGCATCCGCCATCTCTCCGGAACCGTAATGCTCACCGGGAAATCACCGGTGTGTCTAGCTTTTTGCTGCTGTTGCCTCGATCTCTCCAGCTCTTTGACATCCACGACCGCGCCAACGACATCAGTGACCGAAACCACAGTGGATGGCTCACCAGAGCCCCTGCGACGACGAGTACAAGGAGGATGTGGCGAAGCCGCCGCGTCGCTCCGCGGCCGGCTATCCAATGACCGTGATTGCGATTGCTTCCCGAAGACGCAACCCATTCTCTCAAGGCAAATGCATTGGGGACAATGTATTGTAATCCGATAAACGTAAAACCACTAACGGTCCGTAGCTTAAAAAAAAAGCCCGAAAGTTTAAACGGCGACGTCTTTTCGATTTTCAGGCGAGTTTTAGCGAGAGGAAAGAAAAAAACAAGAGCCCGCGCGACGAACGGCGAAGGTAGCTTAAGCTGTAACTTAGCTGAGACACTGAAGCAAGTGACAGACAGAGTCCTGATTTTATTTATTTAATTTTTTCTCTCCTTTTATTTTGTATTTCAAATAGGGCACCGACTTTTGAAAAACTACGTAATTGACACTGGGCGGTAAAAAAGGTGACGTCATTATCTAGAAATCAAAACGAAAGGAAAAATAAACATTTTTTTTTATACAAATTAGATGCAATTTAACTAGAATTAGGATGTAAAGTAAGTGTCGCTCTATCTCATTTAATTAAAAATAAAATTAATTTTTATATTTAATTTTAAATTTGATTATTTAAGTATTAAAATTTTTTAATTTTAATTAAAAATAAATAAAAAAACTTAATTAAATTTTATAGAGTATTAAAATATTTAAATTTAAATTATTTTAATTTGAATTAGACTTAATAATAATTAAATCAATTATGGGCTCATTTACACTCTTTACACAAATTAATTAAAATTACATTATATTATCTTAAGCAATAGATCACGATTCAAAAGAATTGATTTTATATAAAAAAATTAAATTAATTAATAATTTATTTATAATAATTATTTTATATTAATTATTATATAAAAATGATGTAATAATGTTATGGGGTGTGGAAACTGGGCAAAAATTACCAGATGAAAAAAAAAAAAAAAAAAAGTGACTCGGTTGTGGGCTAGACCTACCACACTGAGCCCCTCTTAAAATGGTATAAATTTGCATTTATTGTGCAGGAAAAAACACATGTCCAAAGAAGTCATACCGTCATTACCTTTTGTTTTTTGATTATCCGACAAATAATTCATATATCGTATCAATAAATATATTATTTTTATTTTAATGTTAATATATATAAGTATTAATATATTTTTTATATTATTTTAAGTTTATAAAAATTTAAATATTTTTAATTTATTTATATAAAAATATTTTTAAATATCAAATAAATGAAGTTATATAAAATTTATATATCAAATATTCATCAATTATATTTAATATTTTAAAAAAATTTATCAAATATAAGAAGATCAATATCAGTCAAAGTAGTAAGGTTTAAATTTTTTAATGATCATTAAATTTACAAATAATTATGTCAATATTCATCAAATTTTATAAATAATTATATATAATATTCATCAAATTAAATATCACTATCAGTTACTTTTTTAACAAGCTTATGTTATATACCAAGTATAACTATTTTTTGTTGGTACAATCAAAACAGACGGTACTTATCAATATGATCGGTACAAATAAAACTAAGATCAAAATAAAATCAATTATCATCGATATCGTTATGTATTAAAACTGATACGTGTCGATTGATATAACCAATATCGATACAATGTTTATAATTTCACCTATCATTTTATAATTGTATATAATACTATAATATTCATTGATGTCACGATATATATAACTATAATGGAAGATTTATTATTCTAAAACCGAACAAATTACTATAATTTAATTATAAAATATATTAATATAAAATATATTTTTAAATATTTTAATATATTTTGTCTCGTAAATTAAGTCTTAATATCGGGATCAAAACATGTCTGAGTTGAGTTGCTCGAATAAAATTTTTTCACTCCGAAGAATCATGCTTACTTAACACATAAGTACTTCTCTAATGAAAATCAGCATATGCAATTAATGTTAACCCAATTAAACTTCAACACAATTAGAGAGCACAGTTCCTAATGTCATTTCAGTTCATTCTTATTCAGATTATGGTGCAAGAAATAATGGTTTTTTTCTTATAAAAAGAGGTTTCAATTTGAAAATTAAAACAATTAATTAATAAATTTTAAATTTATTAAATTTAATTTTTAAAATAATTATATTAATTATTCAAAAAAAATTTGAATATAAAAAAAAATAATAATAGTTTTGAATGAAGTAAATAATGAAGAATAATGGGTGTTTGACGCCGTGGGGTGGATACGGAATTCCAGAACATAAACATAATGGCAGTGGCAGGGCAGCTATTTCTTTCTCGAGCGAAGTCATAGCTCAAAGGGTAGTGTTGAAGTAAAAAATAATAATAATGAATAATAGGAGAGACGGTAAAAGCTCAGTCCATCATTCAGATTCTCCAAGGAAATTTGTACATTAAAATTAATGCAGCCATCTTCTAGAAAATTGCACATTCATTAATTCACTCACTCCGCTTTCATCACAGCCAGAAAAATATATATATATATATATATATATACATTTAATATAAATATATTTATTATTTTATTTTTAATATATTTAAATGATTATATTATATATATATATATTTTTTAATTTAACTGAGAGCCTGAAATTTGTAACAAACTTCATAGTCTGACTCAATTTCATGGTGTCAAAGACATCAATAAATATACGTATATATGTATACTTTTTGTGAAGAACAGTCCACTATTCTAAATTTTATTTAACATAAAATACATTGTACCACAAGTATTGGTGGCAAATGTGTGGCTTAGACAAAAACCCGAGACTAAAAATAGAAATCACATTTTCAGACAAACAACGTTAACTAAAAGTCAAAAGAAGTCCAAGATTTGTCCAATTTGCATGATAAATATTGACCAATTAAAACAAAAGGTTTGATTTTCTTTGGAAAAGCTAATCTAACAAACCTTGGTCTATGCCTCAAAAACTCATAACCTCAATAGTTTGACGATATTGAATTCTTTAAACCTCAAATACTCCGAAATAAAAATAATATATAACAATAGTTTCAATTTTTTTTCATATAAATATGATAATTTTTAATATTTTAATGAATATAATAAGATACATTTAAATATAATTAATGAGAGATTAAATATATGTTTTATTTATATTTAAAATTTTAATATATTTATTTTTATTATATTTATATTTGTATAATTAATGAAAATGTGTAGATATAAGATACGTACATGAATTATCGGAACTACTTAAATGAGCTGGCCCTCCCCCTTACCAGTCTCATTTACTCACTTATCCTCCCACAACTCCCCATATTAATAATGTACAGTTTCTGCTTGCCCTTTTTCTCTTTCCAATTTTCAATCATTTCCTCACGTTTTTGCATTGCCGTTGATATATTCTAGGTGTCGGATAATTTGTCCGACAGATCTATTTGATTCTTGATTTAGTTTGAATATATATTTTAATAATTTTTATTG
>JBBYHK010000020.1:3159373-3174363 GCA_038382065.1 Adansonia grandidieri | reverse complement strand
TTTTTTATTTTTACTTAAATAAATGCTTCTTTATTTAAATACAAATAAATAAGAAATTCTTTAAATAATAATTCAACAGTTTTTAAAATTTTTTTAATATTCAAACAGTGGATAAAAAATTGCATGAGAAAAGATCCTGTTGATGCACGAAATAATGATGAATGACACGTGGAAAGTTGAGAACAGTGACGTAAATAAAAGCGTTTTCTGATCTTTTACGCAGCGCCCAGCTAAGCTAATCAAACTTGATGGCGCCGGTTGGAAACTTTAAGAATTTATATATATATTTTAAATATTATTATATTATTATTATATAAAGCAAATATATTCCTTTAATGTATTATAAGTTAATATATTAATTACATAACAAAAAATATTATTATTTTAAAAATATCCTAAACAAATTGATTTTAAAAAAATCTTAGTTAAAGTTTTATATTTTAATTTTTTAAAAATAAAATAAAAATCATATAAAATTGAATTTATTTTAATCAAATTCTGCTTGTTTAAATCAGTACAATTTATCAATTTTTTTTAAAATTCTAAAAAATATAAATTTTTATAACATTATCAAGTTATTATTTTCTAATTTAAAAATAAATTATAAAATTTAATTTAAATAATTAAACTTTTTTTAATTAACAAATTAAAAATTAAATCAACTTAATTATATCTAATTGTTATTCACAAATTTAATAAAAACCTCAAGTTTAAAACGAATAACGAAGTTCGAACCTATTTTTAATTTTTTTTTTTCGGGTTTTTCTAAGTTGTTAACAGAATTTTTGAAACAAAAGCCAGCTGCCCAGCTAAATAGCTCATTTTCCATAATGGCGTGATCTTAAAGCATCGGCTCGAGCTTTCTTACAACAGTCAAGAACACAGCCGTAACGCCGTTGTTAACAAACAAAATCTGCGGTCCTGTTTCAATGAACGGGGTTTAAGAAACGTGTCTGATTTTATTATCCACAATAATGATAATAAAAAATCCCCCCACAGCCTATTTATTTTCTGTTTTATTTATTTTTTAAAATTTTCTTTTCAAGCCAACTAACATCACTTCACGACAAAACACCTTTCTCTCTCTCTCTCTCTAATCCAAAGTCTAAAATTTTTCTCTCTGTTTTCTCTTTCTAAAAGAAAACGAATCGGTGAGCGACCGGCGAGAATCCAAATCTCGCCGGAATTTCGCGTTGGTTGCAGGAATTTTGAATTTCTTTTTTTTTTTTAATCTACCGGAATCAAGTTGCCACAAAGAGAGAATAAATTTTCATTTTTATTTTTTAAAAATATGTTAAATGATTCTGTAATTATGGTTTTATAGAAGAAAACAAAAAAAAAAAGGGAAAAAATATTCTCTCTCTTGTGGTGAGGAATGGCTTGCAATGCAGGGAAAAAGATGCTTAGATCCCTTGCTCTATCTTCTACTTTTATGCCTTGATTTGTTTTAGCCTTTGGTTTGAATGTTCACACCTGATCTACCATCTGCACTTCATACATTCAGTCCCGGAAATTGAAAGAGGGAAAGCAGGAATTGTAACCTTCTGGTCTGCCTTGTCGTCGAATTTCCCTTTGCGGGAGCTGCTTCTCAAGCCTTCTAGTGCCGATCTTCGCTGGGTCCGCTGTCTCCTTGACTTTCCCTTTGGCGGTCTTGCTCCTCAAGCCTTTGAGGTGCCGATCTTCGCTTGGGCTGGCTCCCAGACTCTACCCTGCCTTTCCATTTGTTCAACCACTGGGTCCTTTATCCTAGGCGCGTCTTCAAGCAGTCGGTTATATTCTTAAAATTGGTCCTTCTTTTAATATTTAAATGAGTCTTGCTTTCAACCTGGGCACCAATTCATGAGAAAGCTTGCGGGATTTTCAAGATTTTTGGTTCAAAAGGTAAAGGCTTGGTTTCTGTTTTATTTAGGTCAAACTTTGACAATTTAGGGTTTTTACCAAAATTTTTAGATTAGATTTCAGAATTTAGGCTTTTTTCATAATTATATTCCTTGATCTGGTCAGCGCTTTTTTAGAATTTTGTTCTTTGATAAGTGGGAAAGAAAAGGTAGGTTAGAAGTTTAAAAAAAAAATTATTTTGAGAAATGCAAAGTTGCGTTTAAACTGATGTCGTAGTTAGCAATTTTCTTTCTAGGGTTGAAGTTGTATAAATAATTTGTTTTTGTTTTAAGCTGCTTAGAAATGTTGTGTGAAAGAAAAAAAGGAATCTAGAATTTGAATATTGGGAATTTTTTTTTTTTTTTGGTTTGGAAATGGAAAATTCACCTTAATTCAGCAGAAATATATGTTCACAGTTAAATGTAGTTTTCTTTTTCTTGTGCTAATAATTTAAGATTTAGGATTTTCTTTTTAAAATTTTCTTACCATTTCTTGGAAACCAAACGGGGCAATTTTATTTGGTCGTTGGCAGGTAAGTGGCTTTCCTTTTCATAGTACGTCTTTTTTCAACCTATTTGAATTATTATGAAGTAAAAAACTACCACCTATGTTTCCTTCAAAAATGCTTTTAAGTTGCCAAAATTTGAAGAAAGTAGCTACCTTTTGTGTCATCTTCACTCCTTTCCGTGATTTTTGATAAACTAAAACAAAAGTGTTTAGAGTTTAAATTAGTGGATTAATATTTTTTCAAAACATGTAAATTTTGCATTTCTGATGTTAACTTTATTTTTATTAAAAGATACAAGTTTACCGACTAGGAATTGGTGATTGTTGAATGCTTTCTGATGATAGGGCCAGAGTCGCGAGCGGCAAATTTTGCGCTTTTAGTTTTCAGTTTTTCAGATTCTCTGGTGTTGAAGCTGAATAATGCCATTTAAGGTCATGGATCAAAGGAAAGCGTCGGCATCATCCCACTCTTTGGAAGACATACGTTCCCCAGCTGAGGTACTCTAGGGAATAATGATATACCCAATTTTGTAATTTTATCATTTATATTATGAGTTCATTACACTGGGTCTTTATTTCTTGCTCTTAGACGATATCGCAGGCCAGGGTCCTTATGTGCACCTTTTCATTTTCTTTTTGTTGACACTTTTTCCCTCAGTACCAAAAAACAGTAATTCATTTCATATTGCTTTAATATAGACTTCTGTTGGGCAGAGACAAGTTGGATTTTGGAAGCCAAATACCATGTCTGATAATCAAGGTGAGAACGGTGCTATGGATAACTGAACTGCTGGTTCTGTCTACTACTAAGTGGTTTATTTAAATGCATGGACCATTTAAACTGGCTGTTAATTTCTTTTCAGTAGGCTTAGATCTTAAAAATTTAACTTTTAGCTTTTGTCATTTCTAAACTTAATAGATGGTCATATCAGTCTCTTGATCACTGTGAGAAGCTGTGGCCCTTGACTTAGCAATGACATATGGGGTATATTTAAGAACCGCAATTAACCTTATGATTCAGCGAATAGCCAAAAAAATTGATCCAATGGTTCCAAGGGTTATGTTTTGCCCATATGAAAAGGATACCTGAGTGCTTCAATCAGAATGGTAAGCGTAATTAAAATTTTAATTATCGTACAACAGAAGGCTTTACTCACTCCAACGTCTATCATGGAATTGTGGGGCATCTGCTTTGAAGGATTTTTCAAAACAATGTAGCAATTAGTTAATTTTTTGATGGGATGCTTGACTATTGATGGTTATTTTGAAGCACCTCATCTGCCTAAAACACTAAATTCTCATCATGAGAGTTCGTCGTCTACATTGATAAAATTTTGTTCGATTGTGATAAATTAGTAGATGTCAGTTACACGTTTGTTTTTTTTATTGCAGTTGTATTATAGATCGACTTCTATCCTACTATTTTTTCAAAAGTGCCTGATTTACTTGGTGTAATTAAGAGCCAAAAATTGGTGTTAGTTTGTGTTATTTTTCCCTTTCTGCAAATGCTGTATTATTGTCAGAATTCATCCCTCTAGAGATCTTGCTTGGAACAGGGGTATAACCCTTGAGATAGCATACATGCATATTAACCTTGATTAATTTAGTAAGTTGCCTTATTTTTCTTCATTTTAGATGTTTCATGTTTTATGGAATTTTTGCTGGTGGCGCATGTAAAACTTTTGGAATTCATTCCTAAAATATCAGATTTTCCAATGGAAAGTTTTATGTGCTTTTCTGTGCAAAACCTTGTGCATGCTTTATTCACTGTTTGTATAAAAAAACTTCTGTTCTTTGCAGACAAGGCCGTTGGTTCCTCTCCACTGGAAAAACTGTCTTCCAACTGCATGGAACTTCCTCCATCAAATCGGTCCAGAGATCAAGAAGAAAACTTAAGCATTGGTTGGAAGGGAATTGCCAATTTGTCTGAGCCTCCGTGGAATTCCGTGGATCACCATCCTAAATCACCGTCAAATTTGTATATGCAACCAGCAGTGAACTTTAATAGAAACAGCACCAATGGCAATGTGATCCAGCATGAAAGTAGTCTGTTTTCAAGCTCCTTGTCTGAAATATTAAGTGGAAAGTGTAAGTGTTTTTATCTATGCGTAAAGGGCTTATGTACATCTCTAACGGTGCCTGGACTCATGTCGACATGCACTTGCATTCCAAGTTTGCACTGTTTCTCTCCTGCTTTTCTAATATCGGATGCTTTAATTGATATAGCTTTTTATGTCTTGATTGATAACTATTAATTTCCTATAATATCGTGCCTTTTTTATATGTGGTTTGCTTTGCTTTTATCTTTATGCAGTGAGATTATTGGGGAATGATCTATCTTGTCAACATGCCAATAAAGCTGCTTCACTCCATGAGGAAGAACCTTTCAAATCTATGGAAGAAATTGAGGCACAGACTATTGGAAATCTCCTCCCTGATGAAGATGAGCTCTTCTCTGGGGTGATTGATGAACTGGGACTTAACACTTATGCCAGTAAAGGAGATGAATTAGAAGATTTTGACCTATTCAGCAGTGGTGGTGGAATGGAATTAGAAGGGGATGATCGTGTATCAATGGGTCCAAGGAATTCAGATTTCGTTGGAGTATTCAATGGTCAAGGGGCTTCCAATGGCTTAGTTGTTGGTGAGCATCCATATGGTGAACATCCTTCTAGGACACTTTTTGTCAGAAACATTAATAGCCATGTCGAAGACTCAGAGTTAAGGGTTCTCTTTGAGGTTGGTGTTCCTTTTAATCTGTTACACTGTTTGTTGAGATTTTGTGCACGCAAATTATCCTCCATCTGCTCTCCTATTAAACGTTTCATGCCCAAGTAAGTTAATTGACCAACTTGTTTCCTTCTGTCAGCAATATGGAGATATCCGAACTCTCTATACTGCCTGCAAGCATCGTGGGTTTGTTATGATTTCTTATTATGATATAAGAGCAGCCCGAAATGCGATGAGGGCTCTACAAAATAAGCCATTGAGGAGTAGGAAACTTGATATACATTATTCTATTCCAAAGGTATGGCATCAACCGTTTTGTTGATTGTCACTGCAGACCATTGTCGTTGTTACCCTCACTGCTGTCACAACCTTGTTTTGTCCAATTTGTTGATGCATCTTCATGTGACACATTGCTGCTTTATTAATTTATTTTTTTAAACTTTGTGACCTCAGGAAAATCCATCTGAAAAAGATTTACACCAAGGTACGCTGGTGGTTTCCAACCTTGATTCTTCTGTTTCAACTGATGAACTTCAACAAATCTTTGGTGCTTTCGGAGAAATTAAAGAAGTAAAGGATTCACTGAATTTCCTTCAGCTTCACAATTCCCTTATGTTTGGGATGATAAATGTCTAAATCATATGTTTAATTTGTATGGCAGGTCCATGAGAGCCATAATCAGAAATTCATTGAGTTTTATGATGTTAGAGCTGTAGAAGCTGCTCTTCATGCACTGAATAGGGGTGATATTGCTGGGAAGCAGATCAAACTTGAACCAGGCCATCCAGTGGGTGTTAGGCGGTAATATCATCAATTTGTGCTGCTTTCTTCAACTTCTTTTTGAAGTGTTTTTAGAGTAATCTTAGCTTTTGAAGGGAATCTGTGACTTTTGTAATTTACCTTTTCCATGATCCTGGCTCCATCTGAAAAGTGGATTTTTTTTTTTACATGATGGTTATGTGACTTTAATACTTCTGCCATTCTTCACTGCGAGTATGGAGTGATGTTTGATTACTTCTCTAGATACCTAATTGGCATTTTGTGCATCTAAGATGTATTCTGTTCCTTAATTTTGTTGCTATCATTGGTCTCTATTAAGCAATGGTAAACCAAGGTTCCTTTTGCAGTTTTATGCAACAGCCTGAGCAGGATCAACCTAACTTATGTGAAAGCCCTTTTGATGAGTTATCATCAGGACACAATGGTATGGTTTGCCTGTAAATTATGCCATCTGATCAATTCAGTGTAAGCTGTTGTTTCAGAGCAAATGTTTCTGTTGCTTCATACATATTATTCATTGTGACAGTTTCTTCGGGAGTAATTGCTTCTGCTTGCATAGATAGTGGGTCTACCCAAGTTGTTGCATCTTTGAGTACGTTCATTGAACCTCATCAAAGTTCTTGTGTTCCAATTAACTCAGCCACTCCAGCAAGAGTGGCACCTATAGGCAAACAATTAAGCTTTCCGGAGCCTAATCACTCTTTGGATGATATGAAGTTTGTTAACCAAGGTGTACCAAGTTTCCATCCTCATTCCTTTCCCGAGTATCATGATAGCTTAGCTGAGGGTATTCCATTCAACTCCTCTAGCACCATAACAGACATGGCTAGCAGCGTTGGTGCCATGATGGCTGAAGGACTTGATGGTAGGCACATTCGGGGAGCAAATTCAAATGGGCACCTGATGGAACCTAATGTAGGCGGTAAGCACAGCTGATTATTATATCCAATGTTAATTGAAAATGTTTTCCTGCATCTCTATTACACTCCTTTGCAGATTCATGGGAACTTCATAGCTCAATATTTTTGATAAAGTTCACAATTTTTTATGATAAAAGTTTTGGGTAAGTGTAATTCTTCTTGATTCCTGAATTCAATTCTTATTTCTCTCTAACCTTGTGTTACTGATAAAATCTGTGTAGTTTTTGGGTCATCTGGAAATGGAAGCTTGTCACTTAATGGAAATCATTATATGTGGAACAACTCCAACTCACGCCAGCAACATCCATCAAGTGCCATGGTTTGGCCAAATTCGCCATCATTTGTCAATGGCATTCATGCTAATCGCCTTCCACATATCCCTGCTTTTCCTAGGGCTCCTGTAATGTTGAATGTAGGATCACCTGTACAACACCACATTGGCTCAGCACCACCAGTTAATTCTGCATTCTGGGATAGGCGGCATCCCTATGCTGGGGAGTCTCCTGAAACTTCTGGTTTTCACCTGGGATCTCTTGGAAGTGTGGGGTTTCCTGGTAGTTCGCCATCACATCCTGTGGAAATTGCTTCCCACAACATTTTTTCTCATGTTGGTGGGAATTTTATGGATTTGACGAAAAATGGTGGGGTACATTCTCCTCAGCAGATGTGCCACCTTTTCCCTGGCAGGAACCCTATGATTTCAATGCCAGCATCTCTTGATTCTCCGAATGATCGTGTTAGAAACTTCTCATATCGTAGAAATGAATCAAATTCGAGTAATGCTGATAAGAAACAATATGAACTTGATATTGACCGCATCATACGTGGGGAAGACAGCAGAACAACACTTATGATCAAAAACATACCCAACAAGTATGTAAGCTGCTCCTGATGCAAATTGCTGTCATTTCTAGTGTCTTGAGTTGTTATTTTTACTATTAACATAATTTTTTTACGCAGAATATTTTATCTGTTTAAACTTTCATATGCTTAAAGAAAATTACATGATGAATGGCCTTAAGGTCGCAGATAGCCTGTGATGATTAGCGACACTTTGCCCTTAAAATTCTCATTATAGCTCCAAAATGGAGTAATTATTGATGGACCAGCAATTTCGCAATGTTATTTCTGTTGGACTACTTGACAGATTGTTTCCAATGCATTCAACTTGGCCATGCCTAGTGATATGTTGAAGTGGAGTTAGCAGAGGCAGTGAATACTTAAAATAATTTAATGTGATGTTATGCTAGTGTTCATTCTTAAGATTTACCGATTGCATGCAATATTAAAGCTCATCTTATTAGTAAATATTCCTTTTCCTTCCCCTATGTCTCCTCTTTTTTCAAGTGATTATCACCTTAAGAAAAAAGTTAAATGGTGATTTTTGCAGGTATACCTCAAAGATGCTTCTGGCAGCTATTGATGAGCACTGTCGAGGAACTTATGATTTTATTTATTTGCCAATTGACTTCAAGGCAAGTAAAGTTAATTGGTCAATCAAACATTTTCCAACATTGACACTTTGATTCGTGCTTGGACCAACATGCAAATTTTTACTTGTAGTTGAATGTGTTCCTAACCCTGAATTTTACAAATAATATTTGCAGAACAAATGCAATGTGGGCTATGCTTTCATCAACATGATTGATCCACAACAGATCATTCCCTTCTATAAGGTTTGATACATGGATGATATGTCAGACTAATATATTTTAGTTATGCAGATACCATAATCTGCAAGAGTGTGTTGTGTACTTAAGCATTTATTTTGATAAATTAGGGCTAAATGGATTAAATCGGTACACCTTTTCAGGCATTCAATGGAAAGAAATGGGAAAAATTCAACAGTGAAAAGGTGGCATCTATTGCATTTGCTAGGATTCAGGGAAAGGCTGCTCTTATTGCCCATTTCCAGAATTCAAGCTTGATGAATGAAGATAAACGTTGCCGCCCTATTCTCTTTCATACTGATGGCCCAAATGCTGGTGATCAGGTAAGGTTATCTTGACACCATAAACAAGCTCCGTGTAATTTTTTTCTTGTTTCCTGAAACTTATTATGTAGTTTTACTTGTGCGGCTTTCCTTATTCTGTAACGGAGAACATTTTGATTATTTAACTCCTTTGTTGTCTTTTGTAGGAGCCCTTTCCTATGGGTACCAATATTAGATCAAGACCAGGGAGACCTCGAACAACTGGCAACGAGGAGAATCACCGCCAAGGTAGTTCTTCAACTCTAGGTAACACAGAAGAATTTTCCAATGGCTCAGACTCGTTGTTGGGTTCTTCCAAAGATTCTGATTGAGCAGTCTGCTTATCCAGCTCTAACTTTAAATACTATTTCAGAGTACTAAAACTTTTGTCCACCTTACTCTGTATTTGAGGGTGGTCTGTTGACTCTTTTTTTGCTTTAGAGAAGCAGTTTTGGGAACCAAGACGCATAACTGAAACTAGACTTGACAAGTTTTGTCTTTCTATGGAAATTTTTTGTTTTTGTCATTGCCCATTACGAGTATAGAGACTCTTGTAATGGGGGCTTCAAATTTTGGGTAGTATTTGACCGAACTGTATCATGTTGTTAGAAGTTCCTGGGCTTATGCTTGACTTGAGGGATCCCTTTTGTTGTTTCGGTTTTGTGTCCCGAGTTATGTGAATGTCATTTTTGCCCACCCCCCCCCCCCAAGGTTTTGGAATCCCTACAAGTCCTGCTTTCGGTCTATATAGGGTGTGATTGCTTAAAAGAGAGAATGAGAAAGAGACAATATCTAAGTTTTCTAGTTTGTGGAATTTTGAACTTCTGTTGTTTTACCTTTAATGAAATACATTCTTTTTCCTTTTGTTCTCTTTATATCCTCTCCCATTGCTTGGGAGTACAATGTTTGAAGCATACAGCTGGGATGAATGCTTTCGGGTGGATTGTTCCGGCCTTTGAGCTAGGACCCGAAAATCGGAACTTGGTTTGAAAAATGTAACGGAAGAGAACTGTTATCTGTATAATTTGTGTTTCGCTATTGCCAGATTAAGTTCTTAAGAGGTCTTTGTAGGAGGTTGTCTGAAAATGAGACAAAGGCTGAGCTGATTTCAGATGCTTCATGAGCCGAGGGAATGAGTTCGGTTCTTGCATATACTTATGCTATGTTGGTGTTTGTAGTTTGTTATTCAGATTGTTTTAAATCTGTATGCAGATATAAAAATAAAATATTATTTTCATATTCGGATAAATAGGCGAAGTTCTGCCCGCTTTTTATAGATGTTCTGTTTCAAAGTTTCGGACTTTCGAGGATTCTTAGGATTTTCATAATAAATACTCTTCATTTTTCACTTTAATGCCCAAAAATAAATCCTTCAGTTTTTACATAAAAATATAAATAATTAACCTCTTACAAAAAAAGGATTTTTTAAGGGAAATCTATTTCTTTTATTAAAATAGTGAGATACAACTTTAATATCTGCAAGTGTTACAAATTAAAGATACTTTAATGATTAAATTAAAAAATATATATAATGATTAGTTTATACTTTGTAAGTTGAACTTCAGAAAAAAGAGACCACATGGAAAAGAAAAATATAAAAAAAATTAGAACATAGTGAAAATAATAGAAAATTATAATGTTCAGGATGATAATTTACGTATTCGTATTATATTTATATATTTTTTATTTATTATAATTATGTTTAAAATATTATATATGTAATATAGTTTTTAATATATTAATAATTTATATGTATTAATTTATCTCATTTTATCATGATTTTGTCACTATTTTATATCCTACTTATGTCGGGGGGTCGAAGTTGCGGGGACTAGATCTGTCAACATAAAAGGAAAAAAAAAAAAAAGGAAAAAGAAAAAGGATCTTTTGGGGTAGAAGAAGCGGGAAGCCGAGAAGGCGCGGCGTAAAGAAGAAAAAAAAAGTGAAGAAAAATGAGCGGGGATTCAACGATTTCAAAGAGAGTGAAGGAAGAAGAAGAAGAAGAAGAAGAAGAAGAAGAAGAAGAAGAAGCGGTTAGAGAAGACAAAAACAGCAAAGAAGAGCAAGAAGAAGCATTGGTGGCTTTGATCGAGCATCGCACCAAGGAAGTCGAACACCTCCGCCAACATATCTCCTATTACAAATATCAGGTTCTTCATTTCCTTGTTGGTTGGTTTGTGCTTGCGGTGTTCGTTTTTTTTTTTCTTTTTTTTTGAATCGATTGAGGGATTTCTAGTTTTTCTTTCATTTGACAAACTTTATTCTTTGAGGTTCTTTCACTCGTACTCTTAACATTTCGCTTTTAATGCTTGTCTTTGGAGAAAAACAAGTTTAAATAAGTGATATTGAAGTGGAAAAACCAATCTGATAATCTCATGACTGATAAAATTTACAACTTTTTCGTAAGCGGTTGTCAGTAGAGTATGAAGAAACAATCTTTTCATTTTATCAGGTTGTTTAGAGGCAAGCTATTATTGAACCAAATGCATGCTAATAAATTTGTTTTTCTTGTTGAGAAGTGTATTATAATGATGGTTTATTTAGGTTTAGCTTTAAGCTTTCGATCAATGATGGTTTATTTAGGTTTAGCTTTAAGCTTTTGGTCTTATATTTATATTGAGTGCTTTGTTTGATTGTTTTGTTCTTCTTGGTTGTTTGAAACATAGCTTAGTCAAGCAGAGGAGAGGCTGCAAGATTCACAATCTAAATTGGCTCGCTTTCGTGGGCAACCTAACTTGGCATCATCAAATGCTTCTGTGGCAACTAAAAGTGTGAAGGTGGAGCGGAGATCAATCAGTCCTGAACATTTAAATGGATATTCTAAAAACCAACCGCAATCTAGAACTGAACTTGTAATCCCCTCTTTAAGTCCCAAGACTACCATTGCTCTTGAAGCAACTGCCGCTGCCTGTAATAGGGATGTAAAAGTAAAAGCTGAGAAATCTCGCAGAAGTTCTACCGACGTTGACATTGCTGAAATTAAAGATAGAGGAACTAAAAGGAAGTTTGGTAAGGCAATCACCTCTAACTGGATTCATTGCTTATTTAAGTGGTGGATTTTACATGAACATTACAAATTTTCTGCTGTATCAGAACAAAAAGAACACAAAGAATTGATTCCCTTGGTTCAAAGCAGCTCTTCACCGACCAAAATCGGCTCCTACTCTAGCAATCATATCCCCAGTCAGCACAAAAGAAAGTTGAGAAGTCTCGCTGTATGTCCAGTGAACGATCAGCTTTTTGTCACCAGGTATGCTCTTTGATAAGGGAAAAAGAATATATGCCCTTCATTATGTGAAACTTTCATTTTAGTGGGCATGATTGAAGTCCCTCTGCTTTTCATTGTTTCAATTGTTTAGCATTGCAAATTCTATAGTTTCTTTATATTCTGTGGGATCTTATTTTTCTAGCGTCTTGGACTATTTGCAGTGCTTTGGATGGATTAGTCAACTTGTGGCAAATTCAGGGTAAAGGGTAAGTTATTTTATTTTATTTTATTTTTGTCTGGACCTGATATTTACTACCTGTCACTGATATGGTTTGTTGATCAACAGATTTAAGGAAAAAGTTTCATATAATTGAGCTTCTAATTATATCATGGTATGCATTTGATATGGATATATATTACCATGCTAAACAATGAATACGATACAAGTGATAGACACGTAGAAGCTTTCTTTTTGCAGAAAGGTATTTTATGGGAATAAAGAGCTTTTAATGGTGACTTTTGTTCATCCATTTGGGAAAAGAAAGGGAGGGTTGTTTTACTGGAATTTGATTTAGGCATATGGTGCTGAAAGATTCTTCTAAGTCGTTTTAGATCCTTTGCAAGCAAGATAAGTTTAGTGTGCTTAAAGCATGCAAAGTGGAGGAAAATCATGTACGTAATTGGCCAAAATTGTTTGTGGTAAGGTTTAATTGTGTAAGGTATAGCAGGAGGCAGTTGATATCAAAAGTTAAGTGTTAATTGTCTGCACCATTTTTGAAACAGGTGGTTTATCTTCTGACTCATTACAGAAAAATGCAATATCAGGTTGATTTTAAGCCGAGCTCTTCTGAAGCTTTACTCATATGATTCCTTGATCTCTTATCATTGAGCCTTTTTGCCCCCTCTTGCATGTTATGATTAAGGCATCATAATAGGTGTCATGTCCGTTAATTTGTCATACTTTTCTTTGGATGGCATATATGAGAACATTGCAGAAATGACATGGTCGGATCAGGCTGTGATTTGTTGCTTAGCGCAAATATGTGTATTACTTATCGGGATTCAGAACCATTAGTCTTTTCTCCCTTTCTGCCAATTGTATCAATTAAGTCCTAAGGGTTTCTTATTCTTTTCTATTTGCTTTGGTACTTCAGGTCATCAGCTTCTCTGGTTAGTAGCACAGATTGTGTATCCTCATGTGAGAGAAGATGGCCAGAAGATATAGCATGGCATCCAGAAGGAAACAGCCTTTTTTCTGTATACACTGCAGATGCCAGTGATTCTCAGATATCGATTCTAAATCTTAGCAAAAGAAAAGGGGTAAGTGTGATGGTTGTAATGCTCTGGAAGAGCTAAGGAACCTGTAATTGTTTTACTTAAAACATTCAATTTTCATTTTAGTAGGGACCTATCTTTACATAAAGTCCAACTCTCCTTTTGCTTGTACGTGCAATGACAGAAAGCTCGTGTAATTTACTTAGACTATAAGCCTCATGTTAAAGGTATCATCAACAGCATATTATTCATGCCCTGGGAAAGTACCTGTTTTGTTACTGGTGGCAGCGATCATGCAGTGGTGCTTTGGGACGAGAGAGATGAGAATGTATGGAAGCCAACGACCTTACATAGGAATCTGCATTCTTCGGCTGTCATGGGAGTTGCCGGGATGCAGCAAAAGCAGTTTGTACTGTCTGCTGGGGCAGATAAAAGAATCATTGGGTTTGACGTGCATGTGGGAAGAGTGGACTTCAAGCATCAAACGGACAGTAAATGCATGAGTGTTCTGCCAAATCCTTGCGATTTCAATCTATTCATGGTTCAAACTGGGTAAGAAACATCCATTTTTGCAACCAGTAAACTTCTTTATATTTGTTGGCTATTGACTTAACTGGTGGACTCAAATGTATGCTGTAATATCAGTTTCTTCGATTTGCTAGCATAGTTCAGATCTATATTACTTGGACTTTTGGTGTGAGTGTCAGATATGGGTATGTGTCTGACACGGGTATGTTCATTTCTTTCTAAATTTTTCCTTGTATTTCAAGGATCCTTGGATGATCATGACTTACATCCTCGTACTCATATACCAATATGCATTAGACATGGGTATTTCATAAAAAATGAAGAGTCATAGCAACATAGGTTAAGATATGATTTATGACAATTTTGGGTCTTGCGTGGTTCCTGTTGGATTGTATGCTAGTTCAAGAGATTAGTTGGCTATTGTGTAGTTTTCACTTTACCTTTAGATTGTTGCCTTTTAGGTGTCACTTGTGAGGCACATATTGCTTCTTTTTGAAGTTTTAGGCGATGAGATGTATTTTTTTTTTTTGCAGGGCTCATGAAAGGCAGCTCCGACTCTATGATATTAGATTAAGACATATGGAACTGCATTCATTTGGGTGGAAGCAAGAGAGTAGTGAATCTCAGTCAGCTCTGATAAATCAAGCTTGGTCTCCTGATGGTTTATACATCTCGTCTGGTTCAGCAGACCCCGTTATTCACATTTTTGATATTCGGTACAATGGTTGCAAGCCATCCCAGTCGATCAGAGCTCACCAGAAACGGGTCTTCAAAGCTGTGTGGCATTACTCTTTACCACTTCTCATTTCCATATCTTCTGATCTACAAATTGGACTGCACAAAAAGTAGAAATTCCCCCTTAGCAGTTTATGGTGTGTTTGTTCTCATGAGAGCACTAGTTCCTCATTTCCTCTCATTTTGATCCGATGCTCATCAATACTTGATTTTGCTTTTGAGCTGACGTCTTGCAACTAGTCCAAAAAGACGAATTGATCATCCAGCTGATTTTTGATTATGATGCAAAACCTAGCCGGTGTTGATGATGACAAACCAGCGCTCAAACCTAGATTTCACTGCCTGAAAGGGGAAAATATAGCACATGGGTGTTCAAAATTTTAATGTGATCCATTCCATATTAATTGATGGTTACAACATTTTTTGGGTGTCAATTTGCAAGTAAGTATTGGCTGAA